>PPNS03000062.1:0-62124 GCA_003708225.3 Williopsis suaveolens | reverse complement strand
TAGACAACCCAGAAACTTCAATTGCACATCTCTGCAGTATGAAACATTCTATCATGCAATATTTGCAATTCCTATCTTCAAATATATCGGATGCTAAAAGTTCGACTCCCTCATTGACCAAAGACTTTCAAGGTCATAAGAGATGAAAACATGGACGAAGACAAGCGATTTCTTCTGAAGGAGAGCAGTCCTCTGGTAATACTGAAAATCGTTTGGTACGATCACTGCAGTTCCAGAAAAGGTTATACGCACATATATATACCTGGGTAAATACCCGGGTATGACAGCTTCATTTACCCAGAAACTACCATGTCAATTTTAGAATTACCTTCCGATCTCTACTAAGTATCTTTATAGAGCCCTAATGGGGCTCACGTTGGTCACTTATGCTCAATCCAGAGGAAGGACGCGGAGGCATTATCCGCTTCCCGTCAGATCTGTAATTTTGTTGACCTGACTTTGTTCCGAATTTTCAGATTTCGAATTGTGGATCCTCCAACAAGCGTAAAGGAAATAGAACGCCGAAGCCACAGCGGACTAGAAGAGAGAAATCAAAAGAGGAAATCCCCATTATTTGGGTTCATCGTTTCTATGTTGTAAGTACTAAGTTCTAACTAATAGTCAACTACCGAGTTCCAACTTCCAAGAGTAATCTACATCGAACCCGTCCACGCATCAAGTTTCATTTGTTATCAAATTCTCCAGCCTAGTCTAATACTTGGTAAAAGGCCATCTAGTTCATCAAGCCTATTGGAGAGATCCCACCCTTTTCATATACATTTAGACACCGAACATTTAACAAGGATAGCAGACATCCAAAGACCGTTTTTCAAATTTTGGCTCCCTAGCCAAACTTCTTGAGAATATCACCTACAAAGAACTTTGAAAGAACTAGCAGCGTGTAAGAGTGGGATATCATTGACATAATTCGCTTCAACACAGTCAGAGTTAAAATTCTCAAGATTTTTATAAGGCGCCTGATGCAGGAAGGCGCAACGAGTTTCTTAAGATATTAGTTTCTTCAGCATTCAACTGTAATAATGCCATCCGCATGGTCGCCAGCTTGGTAGCCATTTCCAAACTATCCATTATAGATTTCAAAGTTAGCCCTAGTCATGTTTTGCTTCGCTATCAAAACCAGTACCATCAACTTCGTGAAATTTCCATATGAAAAATAAAACCCAGAACATGATCGGTGCTGAAAATTCATCCATGTTGGTGGTAATCAAGTACAATATATTGTGATTAGAAATTTGATCCACATGGTCTTCAGCAAAGATTTCCATCATGCTGTACACAAACCGGATCACAAAAGCGGCACAAGCTGCCAACACTGGTAATACTAAGAAGCTCAATCTTGAATAACCATAGTTCTTCGCAAATTCCCTGTCAGCGAGCTTTTTCTCTGTAGCTTTGGAATTCCTGTATATGATAATCCAAGCTACGAGGAAAGTGATTCCTTCAAGAGCCCAAAACAGGACTGCAGTCCAAGTCAAATAGTCTAGGTGTCCGTTTGTTGCGGTTCCAACGGATAATTCGAATGCAGTAAGAACAACAATAGTGATTGTCAATAGAGCAAGGCACCTTTTGAATCCTGGCTGGAATACTAACCTTTCCCTTGTATCTCTGTCATATCCGAAGATGCCACAGCACCATTTGTAAAGAATAAGCAGAACAAATAAGTCATAGACTTTTTCGCTGATAACGTATAGCATTTGAGATATAAGTAATGGTTCTTCTATCCAATACCCAGTAGAAAAATGGAGGATCCTGACCAATACTGTTCCAATTTTAAGCACCAAAATAGCGATGAAATCTTGGTATATGTTTCCAACACAGTCAACTCTTTTCCAATTAAAGGTGGTCGCAAAGGCAACCAAAGTAATAGCCAATACAACTAGCAGCGTGATGAGAACTCTCATAAGTTCATGTTTTTCGAAAGGCAGGAATCCATAACTATGTGATTCAACAATTCTGCAATCATCTACTGACTTCCCTTCCTGGAACAAAACGACATGATATAACCCACCCCTCTCCACGGCAAGAGATACATTACCGCCTCCTTCCAAAAATGAGTTCACGATAGAGACACCTTCCTTGTTTTCAAATATGAACGTGCCAGTATTTTTGCACACTTTCTCTGCAAACATTTCTTGGGTACATATAATCAGTGTATCAGATTCATCAGTGATATCATCAATAGTGATGTCTCCGGAATAGTACATCAAGACTGATGTGTTTGTAGATCCAACCTTCACAGTGATTTTTTGGGGCTCAGTTGAATTGGTGAAAACGATAGCTTCATGATACAGCGCAGCACAATATGCAGTCGCAATTAGCCAAAGTAGTGGTAATATTTTCATTTGTTTCCTCATACAACTTGTTGTGGTGGATCCCATGTGAGAAAAACGATTTTATAAGTTCTGCCGCATAAAGCGGGTTCGGGCAAGGCTTCAGGAAGCAAGTCAGTGAAGATTTTCTACTTATCAATTGATCATAATATAAAAAATTGAATTATTGTCTTTATTTTGAGTACCTTCTAGAAATACCACTCTTGAAACCACGAAAAACCTTAAGCAAACTGTGTCTTCCATCCCACAAAGGATAGATTCCAACGGCTACAAACGTCATGTAAGTTGTCATGATGGCAAATGTGACCCAACCAGTAAAGAATGGTTTGTTGAAAATGTAGTCTCTGTAGAGTGGCATTGGCCACAAGAGTTGCGTAACCAAGATGTTAATCTCCGCGTAGATCCAAGCCCACTTGATGTATAGGTCGGCTTTTTTGTTATACTCTTCCTCAGTCAATCCATTTCTATAGATCTCGGGCTGGTGCTCAACTGTTTCAACAACAAATTCGGGGTTCCCTTCTTTAGCTTCCCGAATGGATTCACTTCCAAAGTCATTTTTCTCAGTAGAGGTATCTGCATTATCATGATCATCCACAAGTTTGGCGCCTTTTAACACCTCCCAATCAAACTTCTCTGGCTTAACGAGACTGATTATGAAAGTCAATATCCCAGGAAGAAATAATGCCGTTAGAACCATACAAACAGGGTAACTGCTCCATTGTGGTATTGACGTTAAGTTCACCAAACATGGATTTTGAAACACCTAGCCACACACCCAAACCTGCACCGCAACCGATAATTGGAATTACCAAAAGCAGCCAGTTTGGTCTGGCGAGACCAAGTAATAGAACAGATCAATGGAATGACACCAGGACAAATAAGCATTGAGTAAAAATACCCTATCCAAGTAATGGAGACGCCGACATAGTGAAACATGATGCTAAAACCAGCAGCAAAGAACCCAAAGAAGACGACACCTAAGTGGGAAACCCAGATAAGATCCTTGTTAACAGCATCGGGCTTAATATAAGCTCTGTATATATCAAAGCACAATATAGAAGAGGCACTTATCGTTTGTGCACTGACAGTGGAAGTCACAGAGATATATATACTCACAAGAGCAGCACCGACAGCACCCTTACCAAGAACAGCATCTAGAGTGTACAATATCCCATAAGCGTTGTTAATATCATTGGTAGTCATACCATTTGGATAGAGTGGGAATTTTGGGTTGTTTTCCACAACTCTATTAAGCAAACCCCATATTATTCCAATTGGGAAACTCAAACAATAAATACCAAGAGAGGCAATGACATATGCTGGCAAAGTTGCTGTGACATCTGCACTATAGGCCTTTTGCCAAAAACTCGAATCCATCACTGAAAGACCTGTATCCCCAATGTTATGAATCAAACCAAAATACCAAGAGCCTTTACTCTTCATCGTCAAAAGAGAGCTCATGTAGTTTCCTTTGATGTATAACCCTGATGATTCCTGGTGCTGAACAACCTGCTCATATAAATCCCCAATACTTCCGACTATACCATTGCTAACACCAGCTGTACCGAAATACATGAATATGATCAGAGCAATGAAAGTGTGAATATTGTCTGTCAAAAAAGTAGCCTTCAAGCCACCAACAACGGTATAACAAAGAACACCGAAGGGGATCAAGAGATTAGCAGCAACAGGATGCAAGTCACACAAGGCCATGAAAACTGAAGAAGCACCCAAGATCATAGATGAACAAGAAAGCAAGTTGTTCACCAAAAACATGAAGATATGCAAGATATGAGTTGCGGTGCCATATCTCAACTTGATGATTTCCAAAGAAGTGAGAGCATTCGGAATCTTTTTCTTCGATTCAGCCGCAATAACAGATAAGATGGCGATCTGGACCGACGATGTTGCAGCATATAGGTATGCTGCACATATACCATAGCTGTACACCATTTGGGCAGACCAAATCAAAACCGTTGCCCACATCCAACTGGAGAGCACGGCACTACTTGTCAATCCAACACCAACTTTTCTTCCAGCAACCATAAAAATCTCTGTGGATTTCTCATTCTCATTTAAGTGACGATGTGAGATCTTGACAATAGCAAGAATCATGACTGCAAAGAAGGCTCCGACACCGACGAGAATACCATACCCGACCCCTTGGTCGAGCATCTGTACAGTAGACGTTACCACTTGATCAAGCTCTGTTCCTGTTCTTTTTTAGACTTGAAGGTATGCATTAGAATTACAATCGATCATAGGGCGCTGAAGATCTGTTTATGTATAAATTCCCTGCTTAACTGAGCGGCTAACCAGTTGAATGTGGCGTTGATAGAATCCCATTTGACCATATCAAACATGTGTCCCAGCAGCCAATTGTTGATCAAGATCATCGAGAACTGGCTGGATTTAGTGCGGTCTGAAGTTTGTTCTCACCGGGAGAGTGCAGTACCTCCTGTGGCTTATTACTTCCACCTTCAATTTATACTGGTGATGCTGTTTAATGGTGCGCTTGGTGCACCAAATTTTCGCAATTCCGTCAGTGTGGTAATGTGAAACGTCAACCTAACTTGGCAAGCACGAACATCCCAGGGGTCAAAATAGTTATCTAATTAATCACTCAGGTAATTACACATAACACAGATCGGGAGTTGCGATTCCGTATTCAGTTCAGTGTTCACCTTGACATTGCCCAACTAAAGTCAGAAGTTTGAATTCTGACAAGCTTAAGAGTACACTGTACAGTTTTGTGAGCAGTGATCTCAATAACCCCAGAATTATGTGTCTAACAGCATAGAGGTAGAGATTTCTCTCATTGGAAAATCGCAAAGACCCTTACAGCCATTTTAGGTTTTACAGATTTTCTTTTACCAACACAGCAACATCGGAAATTTGAATAGGAACACTTCGACTCAATTCGAATCTTGCTTGCGCAAAGAGTTACTGCACAACAGAATCTCATGCTATGACCTCTTTAACAAGTATACCACTCTCTCAGATCAGGGAAATCGACACTCTCAAAGTACTAGCCATTGGTGGTACAGGTGGTCTTGGAAGATCCATTTCCAAAGTGCTTGCTACTAACGGTGCCAAAGTGACCGTTGTTGGACGGGAGTTTCGGGACGAAGACACAGCGAACATCGATTTTATCAGGGCAGACTTGAGTTCAATTGCCTCATCTCAGCAGTTTGCGTCTTCGCTGGATGCCTCTGACTTTGATATTGTGTTGTTCACTACAGGGATCTTTTCTTCAAGATCCAGGGAAGAAACAGCTGAAGGGTTTGAAAAAGATCTCGCAACTAGTTTTTTGAACCGCTTAGCCATATTGGATGTCATTGGTGAGAAGCTGGCTCACCAGTCATTCCTTGGTAGTCCAAGAGTGTTCATTATGGCGTTCCCAGGGACTGGTCAATTAGGAACACCTGATGATTTGAACCAAGAAAAGAACTACCACTTCTACGCTGCTCATATGAACACTGTTGCAGGCAATGAATGTCTTGTGTTCGACTGTGCCCAGAAGTACTCCAACTTCAAAGTTTTTGGAATGAACCCAGGGTTAGTTAAGACTAATATAAGGGATAACTTACTCGGCACTGGTATCTTTTCCCGTATTATTGAGACAATGTTGGGATGGTTGACACCAACTGCTGAGCAGTATGCAGAGAAACTGGTTCCAGCCATTCTATCTCCAAAGCTGAATGACCTTAATGGAGTTCACATTGACAAAAACGGCTGTTTACTTGATGTCTCCAAGGAAATGAATCAAGAGTATGCAACTGAGTATATTCTCAAGTGCGAAGAGCTGTTAAGAACTAAAGGTTTTTAGTTTCAATATACCTATCTTATGGTTGATTCAGCAAGTAGAACACGACTATTGAAAGGGCCCAATACGCTACTATCGATAGAGTGCGCCGTAAGAGGTGAGTAAACCTTAACCGACCTCAAATGTGTATCCTTACCATGCTGATGATTAGCCACGATGAGTATTCTTATCAAGAAGGTTTTCAATCCACCAGCGTTGCCATTAATCCCATCAAATACGACATGGTTCCAGCCAATTGGTTGATTCAAGTCCAGAGTAGTGACCTCGACCAAATCATGGAATCCATTTCCAGATAGCACAATGATCTTGGAGGGGGTATATGACTCATCAAGTGCATAGTCAGTGAATAGAGACAACCTCGAGACTGTGACTCTCTTCGAGAAATGTATGTCCAAGTTGTGCGGTTGAGCGCCGTCTGATTGCCAAAACGAAGCTGGTGAATCCTCCCGAAGCTCTTTCACACCTGAACCCTGCTTAGATGATGAAACAGACCACGAACCAAGTGCACCAATGTCCACAAGTCCTAGCGCCTCAACATCTCTTAGTCCTTTTATAAAAAACGTTAGTTGACATAGCGGCCGAGTCACAACAAACAAGTAAACATACCCTGAGCGTATTCCACGTTTGGGTCCCTGTACTCATTGTTATCCCCATCCATTGGAGACTGGACGCCATTGCTATCATCCGGAACGTCCTGCCATGAGTCAGACATCTGTCTTTAAACTGCCGTACTGTCTTTGTTTTTGGTCAACTACAACAACATCGCGAGCGCTAGAAATTTAATTTAAGATCATCAACACGATGCCATGCTCATTTCTGATCAATTTTAAGACTGAAGTCCACGTATCCAACACCTTGGTGGATCGAGGACGTGCTATAGATATCGATCTCATTCGAGAGATATGTCTTGATGTTATTCAATGTCAATCCACCACTGCACTCCAACAAGAACGATCTTGAACCGGCCCATTTGGCCTTGATATTGGCAGCGGCAACCTTCAGCTCATCACCAGTGAAGTTATCCAACATGATAACGTCTGCACCAGCGGTAATGGCTTCATTGGCCTCTTCTTCACTTTGGCATTCAACCTCGATCTTGACGGAGAAACCACAAGCATCTCTAGCGTTCTGGACAGCAGAAGTGATAGAACCTGTGGACCAGATGTGGTTATCCTTCAGCATAACCATGGAACTCAAGTCATAACGATGCTGATCACAACCACCGACAAGCATACAATACTTCTCTAATCTTCGAAGACCCGGAGTAGTCTTTCTAGTACCTGCAATGGTGCCTTGGTAGCCAGACTCTCTCGCCAAAGTGATGGTCTTATAGGACTGTGTAGCGATTCCTGAACCTCTAGCCAATAAGTTAAGAGCTGTTCTTTCAGCCAAGAGGATATTTCTAGCTGGCCCTTTAACTTTAGCCACAGCTAATTTCCCCTCTGGTTTAAGGTATGTACCCTCTGAGACCATCCATTCAACTTCTAGTTGGCATTGCGCGAACACCTCTTGTGCAAAGGGGATACCCGCCACAACTCCTTCCTGTTTACACCACAGAGTGGCAGTCTCTGGGGTATCACCAACAACGTACCCACCGAAATCAAAAGAAGGCACATCCTCAGAGAGCCAGTTGGTAACGTCCTGTTTCCATTGGCCGTTGACAGGAAGCAAATGGGCGTACTGCGGGCGCTTGTGGACAGACATTCTGGGTATTCGTCGAGACCAGTTCTGATTAATCCTCCTCGTAGCTCTTGGGAGACACAACTCTCACCCCAGCTTTTTTCCTCGTTCAAGCTGACAGCCGGTCCCTAAACGTTCAAATCCGTCGGCCCTGCCGGGGGCGGCCTGGCCGGCAGGGCGCTCTGTTCTCACTTCACTGAGAGAAAAAAATCTCCCCGAGTCGAGCGCAATTTCTTTTTCCTTGTGGAAAAATTTTAAGCGCTGACCGGGTTCGCCAGCGTTGGGATTTTCCAGCAAAGAATTTTAATCCTTTAAACTCAACTTTCAAGAAGGGTTTCCTAACAATGTTGACACTTGTGTGTTTAAGAGAACATAAGGTGGGTGCTGCCTATAGAGGGAAACATGGATTACATGATGATTTTCAAAGATTTTTCAGACGTTAGACTTCCTAATCACCTTGAGGAGAACATCTTTTTTAGCTGACCCATTATATCCATCTGTCTCTTTTCTCTTCATCTCGCAGATTAAGAACCTTACTAACAACACGCTAAAGATATGTGTGGTATCCTAGGTCTCTGTCTCGCCGATCAATCAGCTAAAGCTGGTCCTGAGCTCTTTGATGGCTCTCTTTTTCTGCAACACCGTGGTCAAGACGCTGCTGGTATTACAACTTCGGGCCCAAGAGGCCGTTTCTACCAGTGCAAGGGTAACGGTATGGCTAGGGAAGTGTTTACACAAGAGAGATTAGCCGGGCTCGTCGGTAACTTCGGTATTGCCCATTTGAGATATCCAACTGCCGGTTCTTCTGCTGGTTCTGAAGCTCAACCTTTCTATGTCAACTCTCCATACGGCATCTCTTTGGCACACAACGGTAACCTGGTTAACACCAAACAGCTTAGAAAATACTTGGATGAAGTGGTGCATAGACATATCAACACCGATTCAGATTCAGAGCTCTTGTTGAATATCTTTGCCTCCGAGCTGGATAAATATAACAAGGCAAGAGTCAACAACAATGATATCTTCCTCGCTTTACAAGGTGTTATGGAACAATGCCGTGGTGCATATGCTTGTACCGGTATCCTTGCCGGATATGGTCTCTTTGCCTTCAGAGATCCAAACGGTATTAGACCTTTGTTGTTTGGTGAACGTTTTAACAGCGATGGTACCACAGATTACATGGTTGCTTCGGAATCCGTTGTGTTGAAAGCTCATAACTTCAAGAAATTCAGAGATATCTTGCCAGGTGAAGCTGTGATAATACAGAAGAACGGTAAAGTGGAATTCAAACAAGTGGTGCCAATCAAGAACTATACACCAGATATCTTTGAATACGTGTATTTCGCCAGACCAGACTCTGTGCTCGACGGTATTTCTGTTTACCGTACAAGACTCGCCATGGGTGAGAAGCTAGCCAACAAGATAAAGAACAAAGTTTTTAAGGGTCAAGATATCTCTAAGGTTATCGATGTTGTTATCCCGGTGCCTGATACCTCGAGAAACACCGCTTTGGAATGTGCTGTCCAGTTGAACTTGCCATTCAGGGAAGGCTTTGTCAAGAACACCTATGTCGGTAGAACTTTCATTATGCCTGATCAAAAGAAGAGAGTATCATCTGTCAGAAGAAAATTGAACGCTATGGAGTCTGAGTTCAAAGATAGAAACGTCTTGTTGGTTGATGATTCCATCGTTAGAGGTACCACCTCTAAGGAAATCATTCAAATGGCCAGAGAGGCCGGCGCTAAGAACGTCTACTTCGCCTCTGCCGCTCCAGCTATCAGATTCAACCATATATATGGTATTGACTTGGCTGATACCAAAGCTCTTGTTGCGTATGCGAGTACCGAGGAGGAGGTTGCTGAGAAATTGCACGCCGATGAGGTCATTTACCAAGACTTGGAAGACCTTGTTGATTGTGTGAACTCCTATAACAAGGACATCACAGGCTTTGAAGTTGGTGTCTTTACTGGTAACTACGTTACTGGTGTTGAAGATGGTTACCTCCAAGAATTGGAGCAGATCAGAGCACAGAACCAAAAGATCAGCAATGGTTCCATCTCGGAAAACGAGGCTAAGGCTGAAGTTGACATTGGTATCTACAACTTGGGTGACTACAAATAGGGTTTGTAATGACATATTTTAGATAGAGAATTTGACGATATAGAGCACTCTGTGTTGTAGTTGTAGTTGTAGTCGTAATCGTTCTCGTTGTTGTTACCGTTGCTGTCACTGGTTTTCAGCGGGACCGAAAAGAGAACAAACAACGCAAACTTCTATCATCAAAATAAGGAACAAATCGAATTGAACAATACATACACCAAAAGCCTCGAGATACAATGGGTGTTTGGAATGATATGATGGAACAGTCTCGTGCCCAAAGACCGCAGACAAAGACCATATTGCTAGCAGGTATGTCTTTCTTCTAGGGCTTTGTATTGGCAAACTTGAGCTAACCAGGGTACCCAGGTGGATCTAAAGAAACCCAACGACAATTGATATCAAACCTATATATACAAGAAGACACTTTCCTATCATCACCTGAGATCAATTACATAGCGAACGAGTTCCATTTAGGGTATACATATATCCAGTATCGTGATAACAGTGGACAGCTCCTGGCAACTCTTGATATCTACACGATAACAGACGGTTCAGCAACGGAGTGTAAGGATATATTGGACAAAATCATGAAGCAGGTAAACCTTGAAGACTTTCTATTTGTACCGCTTCTTGATTATACAGAGAACCCAAAGAACTGGCTCCGTATGTTAAGCATATGGACCACACTGCTGGATCACATGCTCGAAAAAAGAAAGTTCAACTCCATGATTGCAGTGCTAAATAGAGGCTCCAGAATAGACTGGGATCAGGAGATTCATGAGTACATCCAATTATCGTTACGAAGCATATCTTTGAGTTATGATTGGTCCATACTATACACCAGAAAGGAATATAGCAAGTTACTGGAGACCGTAGCGTCACTGATGGAAATACAATTCAAAGAAACTTTCAGGCCACACGTCAGGTCATTTGATGTTGATTATCAGGAGTTTTTCATACCATCGAGTGCGGATTCATGGACTAAGATCTCTGCATTGAGTGAAACGATAGACCCAGAAAAGTTGATACAACTATGGGAACAAAGTAACTCTGATAATGAATACATCAAGAATTACGAGTCTATAGTTCCAGGAGCTCCAGCTGAAAGTGGAAAAAGCAATAAGAAGAGTGAACATCAGAAGCCTAAAGTCCAGAAGTATCAACAGTTCTTGGAGTCGCTATATGAACGCCAGCAGCAGAAAAAGAGATCTCAGAAACAGCTATAAGGACTGCTCTTCCGAAGCAGATTGCGTGCTATATGAATCACTTCTCAAATAGCTCAAATAAATTCGAATGGGTCTTCATATGGCCACATTAAAACTGCATCGCGATAGAAAGCACAGAAAAGCTTACGTAAAACATTTGTAGGTTGAAAAGTTAAAGCGCGTTGGATGGAGTTTGAGCTTTGACCAGCGATGAACACTTTCAACCGTGCGAGATGGAATCCAACGTCTCAGCATTGGAGATATCTAGTTCCACTGAAGACAAGATGGATGATGCAAGACTGATTGCCAAGAGAAGGAGGTCCAGTGCAACGAGATCCTCGGTCTCTCTTGGTAAGCCTAAAGGGAAGAAGATCAAAGGTCTGAAGCAACCCACTATGGAGCTTTCAGTCGTTAGTGACACTCCAAAGTTTAGCGAGTTAAGAGAACTTTCACTTTTTGCATTGGGTGCTTCAAATGAGAGTCCAGCGTTTGTGAAATTGAACGACCGCACTGGTATTAGATCAGTTGTGTTAGTCTTGGTTCCTGGTATTGACTCCACAAACTTCTTGGATTTTGAAGTGAAAGGCTCACCATTTCCTGCATCAAAGATTCCCGAGAATCTCACTTTCTTACAAGATAATTTCGCTCAGGTTGCCCCTATGAATGCGCCTGGTGACAGAGAATCCGTGTACCCATTGATGAAAGTGTTCACCAAAAGACCATACACCAAGCAGCAGAAGACAAGGATCACAAAGGAACTAAGCGAAAAGAAAATTGTCTTACCAGATCTATCGATGACGTATGAAGAGATGGTTCAGAATAACTACCCAGTGCATCCATTTGTTCATGATGAACCTTCAGACGATAACCAAGGCTGGGCTAACACAATTAAATTTGAACATGAAGGGTCGCATACATTTGCGCTTGATTGTGAGATGTGTGATAGTGCATCGGGAAAAGTACTCGCTAGAGTATCTATGATAGACTTTGAAGAGAATGTGATACTGGATGAATACGTCAAACCAGACGCAGAAATCACGGATTATTTGACGAGATACAGTGGTATCACAGAAGAGCTACTCCGAAATGTCACCACGACTGTTGATGATATACAGAAGAAGATATTATCCATAGTGAGCTCTGATGACTATCTCATTGGTCACTCTCTTGAAAACGACTTACAAGTTATGAGACTTAGACATCCTAAAATCGTGGACACAGCATTGGTGTTTGAGCATCCAAGAGGCCCCCCTTTCAAATCTTCTCTGAAGTACTTGACAAAACAATACCTCAATAGAGTAATCCAAGAAGGTGAACATGACTCAGTGGAAGACTCAAAGGCATGCTTGGATCTTGTGAAGTTGAAGCTTGTTGAAGGTGCTCTATTGGGTAAAGTGATAGATGGAGAGTTGATTTTCAATGATCTTGAGAAGAAAGACAAGAAAACCCTTATTCTAGACTTTCAGAGGGTTCAAGCACGGCAGGATAGGTATATCAATTGCTTCAACGATGACGATGTTGTTGAGAAACTTGTATCTAAAATTGATGAATACGACCTTATCGTTGCTAATTTGAAAGAGATCGAATTTGCACAAACCGACTCGGCCTATGAACAGAAGAAAAACCTTTGTTTCAAAGACCTGAATAAAAGATTAAAGAGGATTTATGAGAGTGTGCCCTCAAACTCTCTTTTTATCGTATCTGCGTGTTATGGTGATCAAACAAAGATGAAAGAGCTTAGAGGTAACAAGAAACTATCTCGTCAAGAGGCCAATGAAAATGGCTGTAATAATGAACATGTGTGGACATGGGAACATGAACAGCAGCTCCGAGAATGTACAACGAAAACACGTCAAGGGGTTGTGTTCATCAAGATAAAGGAACAAGGAAACACATCTCTAGAATGATGATTACTATACAAAAACATTTACTGAATTTCATTACATAACCACGTCACCATCGGCGTCTTGCTTTGCGGGTTCTATCGATTCTGGTACCTCTTCCTTGCTTGGGGTTTCAGCAGCAGTTTCAGCGTTAGGTTCAGCGGTAGTTTCAGTACCGGCAGCTTCAATGAGTACATTCTCACGAGCAGTAGCCTCAGAAGTAGTCTCAGCAGTAGTCTCAGCAGTAGTCTCAGCAGCAGGCTCAGCAGCAGGCTCAGTAGCAGGCTCAGCAGCAGGCTCAGCAGCAGGCTCAGCAGCAGGCTCAGTAGCAGGCTCAGTAGCAGGCTCAGTAGCAGGCTCGGTGACAGGTTCAGCAGTAGCTAGTTGAGTAGGCTCAGTGACAGGCTCGGTAGTGGCCTCAAAAACCGGCTTAACATCCTCTGCTGTCGCCGTTGATTTCACCTCTCTCAACTCCTTAACCTCATTAGCCTTGTCAGTTGCACTATCGACGCTCTTTGAAAGACCAGCCAACACACTCTCGGATGCCACAGCTCCTCTGATTGCATCGTCACTGAGACCAGACTCCAGTTCTTTCTTTACGACGCCAGCCTTCTCTAGATCCAATACGTCAGAGTCGTCACCATCAACGATTGGCGTATAGTTGATTTCCTGGATCCATGCCTTCACTTGGAATCCAAGCTTTTGTTGTTCTATGCCAGGTGTCTCCCTTTCGTCTCCAAATGGAGTCGGAGTTCCACTTGGAGTTATGGCTGCTGATGGAGCTGTTGTGTTCACTGGACTGAACCAGTCTCTTTTCCAGTGCTTCTCCTGGGAGTCGGCGAAGTTCAGCGTAGTGGCATTTCTCACGAGAGATTGGCCGTAGAGTGATTGTCTGCCTGACATTGTGTGATGCTTTACGACGTCTCTAGAGCGCGTTCTGTGGTTGTTGTTGATCCTGAAAAATGTTTGGGCGAACTGTAGCAGTACCAAACAAAAACATCACCAAGCTGCAAATTATCACGGAGCAAAACATCAAAGAAAACGGAGCACAGCGATGGGAAAGTTGACAGATGAGGACAGTGCTCTCAGTGCTGTTCTCAGTGGCGGCGTAACTGGGTTTGATGTTGGTAACTTGGGTGACATGCACACAGAGCACGCTGCTGATGCTATTGACTTCGAAGACGAAGACGAGCTGGCTGAAGACGAGTTACCTGAAGAAGAACCATCGTCAAGAGCCGGTGGGAATGACTTCATGAGTGAGTTAGAAGCAGAAGCCGGTACGTCAAATGAGAACGACTTGCAGTTAGATATGCTGTTTCAACAGAAGGATGACACTCTCTTCAGTAACAACAACGACTATGAAGACCTGGACATGTTTGACAATGAGAATGACAAAATAGAAGATAAGAAGCTATCCGAACAGGAAGAGAGGGAACAGAGAAGGTTTCAAGATAACTTGTTAAAATTCTATCACCCGAAGTTCAAAAAGAATGCTATCCTGAAGATGAACTCAGTGTTCGCACCAACGCCCCAGCTGTATCCATACCAACAACCACAGTTTCTCCACCCATTATTCCCATCTAAGATCACACTTGAGGTAGAGACTGATCAAAGGAGAATATTCAAGTCAGCGTTTGCTTTTGCGCAGAATAATAACGGGAAGAGATTGGTCACCGTGGATGACGATACTCTAGACCAAAGAGTATCAGAGAAGAAATCCCGACTGGAAGTGAATGATGACTTGGTTCTGGCTACTGTAGACTGGGACTACGATCTACTCGTTGGAGGCAAACCTCAACAGTCAATGACAGAGATGCGCGAGAACGACCTACCTTACGATGAACTGTTTGAAGAGTATGAAGATGATGATATCTTTGAAGGTCAGCTACCGACTAAGCTCCAACTTGATCTCAATGATCCAAACTTACTTTTCATTGATCAGAAATTCACCAAGACAAGCAAACAAAATGCACCAACGTTGCCAACGAATGAGAAGCTCCTTATATCGAGATTTAATTTCTCTAATGACAAGAACTATGATCTACTGAAGGAGAATTACCACAGCAAGGTTAGATCTACATTAGGGAACCTGAATATTGAACATTCACAACCAGCTATTAGACTTCAGTCACCGTTCTACAAGGTTAAATTGACCAAAGATGACCTTCGTAACTTCCACAGACAGAAATTCAAAGTTAGACCTGGTCAGGTAATGCAATTTTCTAAGATAAAGTTGAGAAAAAAGAAGAGAGATAGAGGAAAGGAGATCAAAGAAAGTTTTGCCCAGACTACAGACTTGACATTAGCTGATACAGCCCAGACAATCTTGATGGAACACAGTGAACAAGTACCATTAGTCGTTCCAAACTTTGGTATGGGTAGTAAGTTGATCAATTATTACAGAAAGACGGATGAGAGTGATAATTCAAGACCAAAATTGTCCATTGGTGAAACTCATGTGCTTGGTGTCCAAGATAAGTCCCCATTCTGGAACTTTGGATTTGTTGAGCCAGGAAATATCGTGCCAGCTCTATATAACAAACTTGTCAGAGCCCCTGTTTTCAAACATGAACCGCAAAGTACGGACTTCTTATTGATTAAGAGTGTTGGTGGAAATGCATCCCAAAAGTACTTTTTGAAGAGCATCAACCATCTCTTTGTCATTGGTCAGCTTTTACCTGTTGTTGATATCCCTGGACCACACTCAAGAAAAGTCACAACGGCAAGCAAAAACAGGCTCAAGATAATCGTCTTCCGTGTCCTCAAGAGAAGTCCTGAACAGAGATTATTGGTGAAGGATATCTCTGTGCATTTTCCAGAACAGAATGATATGCAAAACAGACAGAGATTGAAAGAGTTCATGGAGTACCAACGTTCTGGTGACGACCATGGATTCTGGAAGCTCAAGGAAGAACTTCCAAATGATCGATTGATTTCTCCTGAAGATCTCACTCTTCTTGAGTCCATGCAAGTCTCTCAACAATGGCTGGAAGATATGGAATTTTACTCTAATGAAGAAGTTTCAGATGAACTTGCCCTTTGGAACCTGACTAAGAATTTTATCAATGCTACTCAGGGTAAAGCAATGTTGCAGCTTACAGGTGACCGTGATGGAAAGAGCATATCCTTCTTCAAGACCTCGATGAAAGGTGGTTTTAAGAGTTTTGAGTCGAATGGTCATAGCTATAATGTCGCTTTGCAACAGAAGGCGTACGATGAAGAGATCTCAAGAGCGTGGTATACTCAACAGAAGAAGTACTCTGAATTGGAACCCATTGTCAACTCCGAAGGTCCTGAAGAGAAGCGTGGAAATGCTGATGGTTCATCAAAGTGCTTGAAGATCACTAGAATGGTTAGAGATAACAATGGTATTCTTCAAAGAAAGTATGAGATTGTCAAGGACCCAGCCGTGATTAAAGCATACATCAAGCGCCGTGAGAAGTTGGAAGAGGACATCATTCCAGAAGATGTTAAAATCACGAACGACGAAGAGAAGAATCTCAAGACGAAGAAGTTACTTGAGGAGAAATTGGCGAAATTGGAGAAGAACCAAGAACGTCGTAACCAAAGAAAGGCACAGAAAGAAAGTCTAAGTGGTAAAGGCATCGGTAAGGGTAAGAGTACTACAAGAAGATGTGCTACATGTGGTGCAATTGGCCATATCAGAACCAACAAGGCATGTCCGATGTATAAAGAGGCCAACCCATGAGGTTCCTCCAAAAAAAGTATATTGTACGAATGTAATGACTATTATTTTTTTGTGTTATCATGAGCAATAGTATATTAGGGGGTAGTCATTATAAGGCAACGTCATCTAAGTGGATGATGTTTGAGCAGTGTTGCTGTAGGAGTTCTTCCTCGTTGATTTTTGAAACATAACCGACAATGATATCGTCTTCTTCATGAATACAGAAGGCCAATGGTTCGACATTTGGGTCGAAAGTTCTTGTGAGTCTCTTTGTGATAGACTTCAGTTGACCTCTCTTGTCACAGCTTGGTCCACCGACAGCAATGGCACGGGTGATCTCCGTCCCGGGTATGGTTGAAAGCTGAGGTGTACAATGGAACCACTCGTAGTTCATTCGCGTAGAGTACTTGAAGTACTCGACAGCGGCAATGAGTGCAAACACGACGAACGCCACTTGGACGAGATTGAAAACTTTGCCATTTGACATTTTTGGTGCTGTGCTGCTGTGCCAGTAGTATACCCCTATCGTTGAATACAGTGTTAACCGAGGAATTTCAGTTCTGGATTTTTCGCACTGGCTCACGATTTCACGCCCTCCTTTTAATGAAATGCAATGAGAAAGGTCCGATCTACACTAACTTAAAAAAGTCGAAGAAGAGATGAATAAAAAAATCGTTTAATTAATCACGTTATAAGTTAGGGCCGCTGCAGCACGCAATGCTCATAAGTCGTGCTCCTCAAACAATTGAGTACTTGCCGCCAATCCAGGTGTTGAAGAAGTCGAGAGAGTTCTCCGGTTGGTCGTATGGAACCATGTGACCACCACCAAAGATTCTCAAGAAAGTGAAGTGCTTGTAGTTCTTGACAGTACCGGCTTTCTCACCATTGACAGACCAGGACTTCGTCTTAGCAGAGCTGAATTCTTGAGTACCAGACCATGGCAAGACGTTGGTCCAGCCTTCGTTACCCAACCAGTTGCAGATAAAGTCCTTGTCGCCAGCATAGATCAAAACTGGCAATTCAGCCTCCAACAAGTCAATGACAGCCTTGTGGTATGGCTTCATCCAGTCACCAGCAAAGACAAAGTTTCTGTTGACATCAAAGTTACAACCTTCGTAACTTTCAGTCTCGGCACCCAAAGCCTCCATGACCTCTGGTTTGTTCAAGTATTGATCAATATAGTCAAGACCAGTATAGCACAAGGAGCTTCCTTCACAGTTCTTTCTAATGTCATACACGTTACGGCCCGTCTTTTGGTATGGACCAAGCTGACCATTGTTACAGTAGACAGTAGCAGGAACACAAGACCAAGCAGACTCAGACTTGTAACATGACTCAATCAAGCTTAAGCAACGGTCCAAGTTGTTATCCATAGCTTGACACTCTTCCTCCGGCAATACAGCTGGCTCACCACCTTCACCACAAGCCATTGGTTCGTAGTACTTGTATTGGGTCAATGGGTCTGTCAAACCGTTACCGATCAGCACAGAGGTCAAGTTGAAACCTCTATCTTCGTGACTCAAGATCTCAGAGGCAAAAACTGGGATGTAATGGCCAGCATAGGACTCACCAGCAATGTGGAAGTCCAAGCCATTGTACTCAGGGAACTTCTTGAAGAACAATTCCAAGAAAGCATAGACATCCTTACCAGCAGCAATGGTGTTGGAAACAGAAGAAGAAGAATAAGAGTATCCAACATTGATTGGTTGGTCCAAGAAGATAACAGACGCGTTGGAGTTCCAAGAGTATGGGTTATAGACTGGCTTGATATTCTCGTCGATGGAAGAAGGACCCAACTCGAAGAACAAACCGGTAAGAGAAGAGCAGCCTGGACCACCGTTCAACCACAATACCACAGGATCGTTCTTTGGGTCATTTCTAGACTCGAAGAAGTAGTAGAAAAAGTGCTTATCCTCATCCTCGATATCCAAGTATCCTGAGTACTGCTTCACGGTGTCGATTCCCAATGAAGCTGGGGTCTTCTTACCTCTCAAGGTGTAATTTGGAAGGCTTTCAGTGGTGGTAGAGAAGTCCCACTTGTCATGACGAGTGTGTGGCTTTGGGGTTGAGACGAATTGAAAGGAGTCCAAAACGTTTGGGAATCTGAGAGCCATGTCGTTCCAGACATTTTTGATTTCAGAAGAGAGCGAATCCAAGGGGGTATTCAAGGCCTGAGTTGCTCTTTGCAACAAGCTCTCTGTGAACAGGGACTGCTGCACAGAGAAGGCATTGGCCTGGGATGCTGCTGCAAGGGCTGAAAGGGCAGCAATAGACAATTTCATAGTGATGGGCAAAGGTATTTTGATGGCCTTGTGTGTGTTTGCCACTTTGCGTGAACTTTTTGTACTTTTTTGTGGAGGTGGCGGGCTTGAGACGGGGACGGCTCTCTCGGCCTTTGCGATAACGCCAATGATGTCACACGATAAGGACCGGGACAT
This sequence comes from Williopsis suaveolens, assembly GCA_003708225.3. Lineage (NCBI taxonomy): Eukaryota > Fungi > Ascomycota > Saccharomycetes > Phaffomycetales > Wickerhamomycetaceae > Williopsis > Williopsis suaveolens. The sequence continues at coordinate 42,953 of PPNS03000062.1, read as the reverse complement.
CTTTGACAACCTACATACACAGCAAGAATTGGCAATGGGAATCCACTATATTCGATAAATAATATATAGAATTAATCAGCTTAGAGACCAAGAGCAGCATCGAGAACCTTTACACCCTCCACGAGCTTCTCGTCACTGAATCTCAAACCAGTGAGCTGCAATGCAATTGGAGCGTTCACGTAATCAGCAGGGTTGTAATCTGCGATGTGTGAAGGACCCGTGGTGTCGATCTCTGGATCAAAAGTAAGACCGGTTTTGAAGATGATGTTTGGAAGATCAATCAGGTTGAACATAGATGAGTAATTCCAGTGGGTGAGATTTTTTGGCACCTCGGCAACGTTTGGGCTTGTTGGAGAGATGAGGAAGTCCAGACCTTCATCTTTGAACAAGTATGTCATGTACATTTTGAAATTCTCCTTTACAGTGTTATTATATAGCACATCGTTCACCTCTGGCTTGGCAAAGTCTAGGAAAAATTTGGTCAATTGCAAGAGGGGCTCACCAGATACAGCAAAGAGTTTTTCATGGACCGGTTTGGAAGTACCGTAGATTTGTAGAGTTTGTTGGAATGCCTCTGACATCAAGTCATGATCAACCTTGATGATCTTGACATTAATTTTCTTACCTTCATAAGAACTGAGCTTGTCCTTTACGTAATCCAGAGCTCTTGTTATAGCAGCAGAAGGTTCAACCAACGTATCTGTCATCAAAATACCATAGGTTACCGTCTCTGGCAACTCAACTTTTCTCCATTCCAACGGGACGATGTTAGGATCATATTCCCATGGTTTACCTTGGTTGATGTATGTCTCCATGTAGTACGCCAGGTCTTCAATAGTCTTGGTCAAAGGTCCTTGGGATGAGAAGATAGACTCTTGACCAGCTCCACCAGAAACCGAACCCAAGCCAGAAATTCTCTTGGTAGTTGCTCTGATACCATACAAACCGCAGAAGGCAGCTGGGACTCTGATGGAACCACCGATATCAGATCCAACACCAAAGACAGAGGACCCCATTGCAACAGCGGCAGATTCACCACCACTAGAACCACCAGGACTGATCTTTCTGTTGTATGGATTCGTGGTTCTACCGGTGATGATGTTATCAGTGTCCAAATGCATCACGGCTTGAGGTTGAGAAGTCCTCATGTAGAAGACAGCACCAAGCTTTCTCAAGATCTGGATGGAGACAGATTCCTCTCTCGGAGATTTCTCAACGTAGTTATCCAGGTAACAAACGTACCCGGCAGTTGTGACCTTACCACCATACTTCATCAACTCTTTCAGAGAGATTGGCAGACCATGGAAAGCACCGATGAGCTCACCATGCTCCTCCCTGTACTTATCAAGTTCCTTTGCTCTTTCTAAACCTTCGTCGAAGAAGAGTTCCATCGCACAGTTTGTGAAGATTTGAGCCAGAGCACCTCTCTTGGAGAACGCTTCGTAGATCTCAACAGCGGTCCATTCGCCTTGCTTTTGCTTCTCAAGCAATTCCTTAGCCGTGGCACAGGTAATCAACTTCTCCTTCTCAGTTAACAACTTCTCAATGGCTTCAACAGCGTTGAACTGTTCTGCGGTATAGTCGACACCTTCAACAAGCTTCTTGTATGGTGCAACCTGTTCTTCCAGCTTGGCTCTGTACGCCTCAATCTTTGGAACCCATGTCTCTTCGTACGTCATTTTCTTCTTCAGTTTCTCTTTTGTGTGATGATGTATACTTCAACAACTTGGGGACTCTCAACCGAGAAAGATCATCATCACCCCTTTTTATAGGCTTTTTCTTTATCCCACACTATTATCAACGCGCTTTCCCTTTTGAGATGATCAGGTAGTGGCGCCTTCCTGATCTGGGTTGGACGCAGGAGTAGGCGAAAATAGGCGCTTTCCCCTTTTGGAACGTCAACCCTTCCCTTTCCTCACATCACACGGGCTCGTAACGGACTTGAACGTCAAAATTCGGCAGATCTTTTTGGTTTTCGCGCCGGTGAGGAAAAGTTGACACCTTTCATCGTTTTCATAAATAGGGCGGTCAGTTCGCTGTTATTACAGCTGGAGACAACACACATTATGCTTTTCCCTACAATAGTCTTCTCGCTGTTATCTTTGTTTGCCGCTGTTGCTGCTCTCAACCGCTTCATTAGTTTCCGCGTACAGCCCGCCGTGGTGTTTTCGCTTGTGGAGATAGTGGCTATATACATTCCTATCTCTATTGTGTTCCTCCTACCCATAGACATTTTGTCCTCTAATGATACAGATGATCCTCACAACGTGTTCTACTTAAGTCCCCAATACATCCTTTACCTCTGGAAGTTTGACTATTGGAGCGCTTTTGTGTTGATGTGGCTCGTCTTACCGCTGATTGAAGAGTACTACCGCTCCGGCGAGTTCACACATTTGGAAAGGTTCAAGGACTCTGTGCGCTCAAATCTAAAGTTTCAACTCATTGTTGGTGGAATTGGCCTCATTGGACTTGTATACTTCTTCTTCAAATTTGGTTTCAAGTTCCAAACGTTCAAGGACTTGTTAATTGCTTTGTCGCACACTTATTCTTTGATCTTATCACTCTGGTTGATGTCATATGGCCTGATTAGTGTCCCAAGAAGACTATGGGTTAATAACGTGAACTTGGATTATCAATTAGAACACCTGTACATTGAGTTGCCAAGACTGCATGATGACTTGAATGAGGCCACCTACAATTACAATGACATTTGCTCCATTATAAGGTCATTGGAAACGGTACCTGGAATTGACCAAAGCGTTTTCAAATCAGAGGCCCAGGGGTTGATCAAGACGGTTCCATTAGATGTTAACATCGGTAACCATGTCAGATCAACGCAGTATACCTCGATTCAGCAACTGAGCCATTCTACCTTTGTTAAGTTACACTGCACTTTGAAGTCTGAAACCACACACTACATGTCTGCTCTCTTTGAGTTCCAGAAGGCTAAACTGAGGTGTATGAGACTTCAAGATATCGTGGATTCTAGAGCCACAAAGACCCTACACTTCAGAAAAGGCTTGAATTTGATAAAGAATGGAAAACTCTCCTTCTTAACATATGTCTATTTGATCCCAATGCTGAACTTGTCTTTGGCGACGTTTCTCTTTGCACTATCTTTCATTGTTATCGAAAGCGAAATCTTCCATTCTACCAAGCTTTCCATAATCAACGTTCTCCTCCTATCTGAAAAGTTGTCATCTACGGTTAAGTTTATGATTTCCTCCATTATGTTGGCGTATATGGTACTCTGTGCACTCATATCATTGACCAGGATCAAGATCTTCAAAATCTATCATTTATTCCCAAAGAACTCTAACCCGGTCAGTGTGGTGTTCTTTACGATGTATTCCAATAGATTGACTATTCCATTGTCCTATAACTTTTTGACTTTGTTACAATCTAACAGGGTGCATTCCGTATTTAACGACTTCCTGGGTGCCTCAATTAACTTGAGTGTTCTTGGGGGATTCTTCAACAGTACATTACCAAGGCTCATTGTGATTCCTATTATGTTTGCCTCTTTTAATGTCTTTGATAAATTGAAGAAGAAGTTCTGGTTTGATTATTTTGATTCTTTCGACAGCGAAGAGGAGGACGGTGCAAACGATTCTACAAGAAGAGACGCATTAATCGGCGAGGGTAAAGCCATTTTACAGCGCGAACTGGGATTATCCAACCGCTATACCAATAGGCAGCAGCTGTATTCCATAACGATACCCAATAGTGATCCTAACGCTTCTTCAAGAACAGATTTGACGCAATCTGATCCATCCACAACGTCCCCTGGTTTCTTCTCGAAATTTACAGGTTTTTTTCAAAGGGGAGTCGGAAGCACTTCATTGCGCATTCCAGATGAAGAGTCTTTATAGATGTCTGTATAACTATGGCAATTGGGTATATTGGGTCTTCTCTTTCGAGGCTAACTTTTCAAATTTGAGCCATTGGTAGATGAAACAACAATCGAAGAACAGCGTGACGAAACTCAACCAGAGTTTACCACCGTTACTTATAAGGATCTCCATGTTCAAGTGTCCCGTCGTGATATATGCATCTAGAAAGAGCTGTGCAACCGAGAGGATTCCACCGGAGCAATCCAAGAAGATTGTAAACATACTGAACCCAAGAACAGATCTTCTCTTGTGATTATGAAGCAGCTGAGGGATGTATTTAATCAGGCTCATGAATATCTTGATATACGATAGCACAATTGCCAAATCCAGCAGGCTAAATACTTCATTAGATGCTTGGTCTTTCAAAGCATGTAGTTTATTTGTCCCCACGACGGAATAGAGCACAGCAATTGCAGAGAGGACACACAAGATAATGAGTTTAGTGATTTTCCTTAGCGATGTAGTCCTCTTCTTGAAACCCCAGCAGAAGAGTTGGGAGATTGCCACCGTTGTGAGTACCAATCCATGAACAGAATAAACCAGATCGATGTTTGTCAGAAGAGGTGAGTAGCCATGGATCTGCGTGTATCGCTGGCGGACTTCTGTACTGAACAGCATCAGCGACATCGAGCTCACCAAGGCGATATAGCCTATGATATTTAGAAATAGGAAGTCGATTGAAATGCCCTCTGATGATTTCAGGCTATAGTTGAGGAAAAGTGGTGGATAGAATGAGATACTCTGGTGGTTATTAGTTGCGCTGTCATTTCAAGAAGATCAACAAAAGAACATACCCAAGCCGTGACGTAAAGTATACCGAACAGTTTAGAGGCACTCTGTAGGACAGACATGGTGTGTTATTGTGTCGAGTAGTTAACCTGAGAGCCCCCCTCCAACTTGCGGAATAAACAAGGGGATGGAACGCCCAAGAAAGATAAACGCCCTATATAGACAGCTGTTGTGTGCCTGAGTGAAGCTGGCCGGAACTGCAGTTGTGGGCTTTCCGTTATGAGCCCCGGTGCCAGGGAAAAAAACGAAAACAAACACCCACACACCAAGGCCGGGCTCCGCTTATATAACGGCCCGGCCATCTTTTACCACTTCGAACCAAGAACAAGATGGAAAACGGGGAACAGGGGGGGGGGTGTGGACCGTCTGCGGCAATATTCGCGAAGCTGAATGTCCCGGACAAAAAATTTAAGGGGCCAGAAAATAGCCCGCCCACACTTCCAGTTTTTTTTTTCTTTTTGGAGGGATCGCACATTGCACATTTCTGTCCTGTAAGTTTTCGCTGTAGCTTTCGAGCTTCCCCGGATCATCGACCGCGTTCGGTTGTTGCCTTCCTTTTCCCCAGAGATTTTGGACGAAACCAAAGAACGAAGACGGCCACGACGTAAAAACTGCCACCGTCAACAAGGACGGAAAGAGAGAGCGCAGTCACGAGGGAACGCATATAGACCGACCATGACAGTATCCGCGCTGAGATCACAGATATCCAAGTGTGCTAAGCTGCCAGCAACAGCTATCTCCCTGAAGGAGATGGTGCAGATGGGCCGAAACCCCACGGAAGAATCTCTATACCTGGCCAACAAATGGATTGTGCGTGAGCTTCCCATAAGACTGGCACATCGGATTGAGGAGTTGGACAACCTGCCTAATGGCTTGAACGAGATGCATTCTATTGAAAAAGTGAAGGACTGGTATATCCAGTCCTTTGACGATTTGACGCATATACACAACAACGAGGCGTCGGATCCTAAGCTGATGGCGAAATCAAGCTATAACAAGCAAGTCACAGAGTCGCTGAAGCACATCAAGAGAAGACACGACCCAACGGTTGCTACGGTTGCCCAGGGCGTCATTGAATGGAAGCATTCCAAAAAGCAAAACATGATTGACCACTCTATTCAGTCGTTCCTGGATCGGTTCTACATGTCACGGATCGGTATACGCATGCTTATTGGGCAGAACATCGCCATAAATGACGAGCCTCCAAGGGAGAACTGGGTCGGTGTCATCTGTACACAGACAAATGTGAAGGATGTTGCTCGTGACGCTATCGATAATGCCCGTTTCATCTGTGAGGAGTACTATGGGATCTTTGAAGCGCCACAGGTGGAACTCTACTGTCCTGATGACTTGACAATCACCTATGTTCCTGGCCACTTGATGCACATGCTCTTTGAAGTGCTGAAAAACTCTCTACGCGCCACTGTGGAGACAGAATTGAAACGCAACAGGGAGTCCGAGAACCCAGTGGAGGATATTATGGACTTCAAATTCCCAACTGTGAAACTTATAGTTGCAAAGGGTTCGGAAGATATCACCATAAAAATCAGCGACGAAGGTGGTGGTATCGCTAGGAGCTCAGTGCCATTGGTTTGGACATACTTGTACACCACAATGGAGGAGACCCCAGATTTGGACCCCAGCTATAATAAGACCGATTTCAGAGCCCCAATGGCCGGGTTTGGGTACGGGTTGGCTCTTAGTAGATTATATGCGAGATACTTTGGCGGTGATTTGAAGTTAATCTCCATGGAGGGTTATGGGACAGATGTTTATCTGCACCTAAACAGATTGAGCACTGCAGAGACACTGCAGTGAGCTTGATTCTGATATATATATATATATTATGTATACATATATATGCTATTGTTTATAGCCCACTTGGCCAGAGTTGTATTTTTTTTTTTTTGCACTTGAGTTGTAGGGCCAAACCGTAGGTCTCGCGATCAGGCTTCACCAACAAGAAATTCGGGCGTCTGTGTGTGCCACAACCCGGAAACAGAAGAGGAACCACACATCATCTGCCCAAGCCAGCCAAGCCCATCATTAAACTGAACTCATTGACACACCCCAGATGTTTGCGTCGAAGTCCACACTCGGGAACAGGCCCTCTGCGAAGGCACAGTCCTCGAGGGAGGAGCTGGTGAACAAGCGTTACAACCTGGTGGAACCAACTGGTGTCCATCCTTTGGATGGCGCAAACAACAATCTTAAGTATCCTGACTTTCAACCTTGGAAACACAGTCCTCGTGAAGATCTCATAGCTGTCAACCATCTCCAGAGAGGCTATTTCGAATCGCCACAGGTTGGGAACGAGCTTCTATCTGCTAGAAACATCATGCACCAACTGCTCAGAACAAAGAACTCGCTGGACGAGCTATCTTCCAATCTTCTGAAATCGTTCGACATGAGATCAATGAATAATAAGGTCTGTCCGGGCTCGTATAAGCCCCCTCCAAGAGTGACACTCACCGATCAGAAAAGAGAGGCCTGGTTGAAAGATTTGGCGAACGATGAAGTGCCGCTGAGGAAGTTGGCAAGAACGATACCTCATGGAGTGAGAAACAAGACTTTGATTGAGCAATGCATTTCTAAGAAAATCCCTGTCAATAGAGCCATATGGTTTGTACGATGTGTTAGCACAAATGAACTCAGAGGTCTCAAGAGGAAAGGTGGTGCCAATATCGAATACACATGGATCCAAGAATGGACCACACAGGTCGTGGAATTCATCGAGAAACTTTCACACGATTATTTGAGATTTGAGACTTTCCAACAGGCAAAGGAGAGTTGGAAGGTGAATATGAACTATATGCTAAGATTCGCGTCGAATTTGTTCATCGAGAACTTGATTGAAAGAGAAACGTTTAAATCATGGATATTGACGTTTTTCAAGAGCTGTAAAGTCTTTGAACTACCGTTGTCCCTGACCATTGTGAAAATGTTTTGGATGGAGATTCTCAAGACGGATTTCATTGTGAAAGAGTTGACTGAAGGTATGATCCAAAGATATGAGCAAGTGTCATCTTGCAAGAACGTCTTGGAATCTAAGGAGATCACTATAACGGATCACGAATTGAACGAATCCATCAAGACAAAGATCATGGAACAGATGAAAGGTTTACTCATCGGATCATTTGAAAAGTCTAATGATAACTTCATCTTGCCAAATAACTGGGAACAGCTGTGTCCAACAGTGAAATCAGTTCTCAACTTAGATGATCCTATAGTCAAAAGAAAATTTGATCTGATCAACTATAGAAATGAATCACTAATGATTAACTATTCCCTAAATAAGAGCCATGCAATGAAAGACATCATCGCAGAACTTGACTCTTGTGACACACAGATTGAGTATAAAGCCATTATATTCCTCATTCTTAAAGAAGATTGGAGGCAGAACTTAAAACTATTGATACAATGGGCCTTGACTAAATACAGGTACTCATCATACCGCATATACCTGTGCGCTGAACTGGCCAAGAGACTGAAGAATAATCCCTCGATTCCACTGAAGGACTTGGAACAGGAGATTTTGAACATTGTCTTTGAGCTTCCTGAGAATAGAGATGGCTTAAGACTACAGGATGTATTCGTCCTGCTAAACGAGTTGAGTCAAGTGAAGTTGTTCAAAGCTCCAATATACATGAGACGGTTGATTAGCTCTGGTTTGATCTATCAGAGTGATAACAAGGAGGAGAAGACCATGCATGCTTCGATTCTGAAAAACCTCAGGCCTCAAAAGGGATCGCAAGCAGCACTTATCTTGAAGAATCTAGCAGATGCAAACGAATGCAACGTGAATTACGAGGAGAAGCTGAAATTCGGTATGGAGATATTGGAAGCTGGTATGGACACTTTTGCTGATACTCAAGCATTAGAGAGCCTAGAGGTTGGGTTAAAACTTCAGTTGTCGGAGGTATATCTCTCAAAGATTCTTTCCAGAGAAAATCTCTTCCCATTGATCACTTACAAAGAGTTTGAAAGGATCTTAAAGGCATTTACATCTCTTGGTGATATCCGAGGTTGCTGCAAAGTGATAATCAGTGCTCTCGAAAGTCAAAGTCTTGAAAGACAGGAACTCATGTTGGTATCCGAATGGATGTTGGCTCACTCTAAACTAGTGAATATTCTAACCAACATCGAGACGGTACTGTTGGCTATGTTACAGAACTCAACCCGATTGCGGCTAGGTACTTCGATGAAAAGTTTTTGGGATCATTTTGCGCGCAGTTCAAACAAATATTCTGAAGACATCGATCAAATATTGAAGACTAACGAACTTGAGTATGACTTGGCAACTGTGATGATAAGTCTTGCTGATTCTGAATTGAAGATCACATATGAAGAACTTCTGCTCGAAGCTAACTTTCACAATAACTTTCAAGTTCTTATCAGAACTCTGTTCAACAACACCTCGGATGACAATAAGATAAAGAATACTCTTACTCTACTCAAGATATTACAGCTTTGCAACCCAGCGGAGTTCAATAGAGTATTATTTGTTCATATCAAGAAGACATATAGCAGTTCAACTGAGCTTTTCAAGTACGAGCCGCTTCTTGAGCTGATAATAGCCGGTCTTTTGTCGATCCAGATGACAGTGGAGACATTTATGGGTTTCAATTCACAGCTACATTTCTCTTTCATTCAGGACCTTTTATTCAAGGAGCCAATTCACTCATATTCTTGTGATTGGTTCAAGCTGGCTATTTTGAGAGACCGATTTAAACATGACAATTACGAGATCTTGTTGAACTTGGTAAAGAGATCCTTATCCGAGAAGGAACAAACCAGAGTCGATACAATTCAGTCAGATTCTGCCGAGATTATCAGTAGTCTGATGTCATACACAACATCAAACACATACAATAATGAGCGACGGAATCTTTTCCTTGAGATATTGACATCTCGCCAGAAGATGGTTATTGCCAGTATTGAGTTTGAGGACGAAGCGTTCAAGGGAAAGGTAATTGCTTGGTTAGATGAAACCATTGTATCTAGATCTAGAGATCTGGATACTGAACAGGGAACAACCACTCAACTTGTGGAGTATATCAAGAGAGTGAACAGGTTCAATCTTCCGATTGTTCAGCTCCTTTTCAAACTGGTATTGAGGCCTGATATCGGGGAAGCTGATCTCTTGTCTATTTTGAAGATTGTTGTGTGCGACATGAGTGAGAGAAAGAAGATTATGGGCTCCATATTTGAGCTGCTGGATACAAGTCTAAAGATCAGACTGATACACTTCTTAGAGTCTATGTTCTTGAGCTCTCCTACATTCCCTTGTGTGAGCGTGGATGATAAGGCTTTGGATCTAGGACCGCTGACCGATACTTTGGTTACACTTTCACTTGGAACTCAGAATATCAATCTTCCAGACGAACTTGTTTTCTGTCTTGACGGATCTTTAGTGACTTTGATAAAAGTTTTGTCCCAACCAGATCGTGACAATGATGATCTCTACGCCGCTATTTCATTGTTCTTGAAGATTATCATCATCCATAAGCCATTTTTGATAAACATACTAACCGAAAGAAACACAATCAAGGAGAACTTTTTGAACAATCTGGTCAATCTATTAACTACAAAACTTGTTTCACAGAACCTTCAGCTAAAAAATCTGTTGTACGATTTGCTTTTATCCATTAAATCCAGTATCAATGAGCTCAACTCAAACCAGAAAAACAATGTTAAGTTACCAGTTTCTATTGTTAGTCTGCCAAATATTTCTAAACCGGTTGGCAAAGCTGAACCCCCACTACAGAACAGGCAGAACCTTCACGACATCAGCGTTGTTAATAACCTCTATCTTTACCTGAAGACAACTTCATCATTTCATGAGTTCAGCATTAAACCTTTCGACATGGTTGAGGATTCCAATCCAATTGAGACTCTTAATGATACTGCTATAAGCTTACAGCTCTTCGAAACATCCATAGAGAGAAAAAATCCGACATAACACTGATTAAGGTTACTTGATTCTCAATTTTGATCATTACTGTAGCTCCTCTTGATAGTGGGACAACGCGCTGCCAAAGCTTTTGAAATTCTTCAAGTCAATATCTTTCATACCCCAAAGCTCAATGTGGAACGTCAGCTGACTCCTCGCCGGCATCAGAAGACTCTGTCGCGGGAGCTTCTGTGTCATTGCGCTCCTCATCCTGATCACCACGGCTTGAAATTGAGCTCGATTATTAATCTCGTTGGTTGACTTTTGTGCCTTTCTGCCTTTTTTCTTTGATATTTAGTTGTGGGAGTCCTAGCTGTGGTTCTGAGGATCACTCCCGAGATTCATTGCTTTATAATCCTTTCGCTTCGCACAAGACATAGATACTTTCGTACCTCATCGAAGGCCTAGAAGATTCAAGATGGGACATTAGAGTTTCTTAGCTAGTCATTCGACATCAGTTTTTTTTTCAAATACCCCCAAGCAATATATCGAGATCATCTTTCATAGAAAGAACCAGAAAACCATGTTAACGGAATTCCGTTTTTGAACCCAGCAACACATTTCTAAAGAACGAACAGCTTCCAGTACTATGAAAGGGGCCGTTTCTTAACCTTTGTGAACAGATATAACAAAGGATCTTACATACAAAACATCAACAGAGTAAAGGTCAATTAAAAGAATAATGTCTCAAACTGCTGCTGTCATCGCGGAGAACGTTGGTCCAGGCCATTGGACCACCACTTCCCAAATTGCAGTACCCCCAACCCCCAGCCGGTAAACTCATTGTCAAGACTGTTGCCTTTGCTGCCAACTCAACTGACTGCTTGCACGTTATTCTCAAACAAGGCCACCCTGGCGACATTGCCGATTCTGACGCTGCTAGTTTTGTCCATGCTGTGGGCGACGGTGTCACTGGCTTCTCTGTTGGTGATGTTGTCTCTACGTTCTCCCACGGTGACTTTTCTAAAGAAAGAGGTTGCTTTGCTGAACGCATTATTGCTGATGTTGAAACTACAGTGAAGTATGATTAGAGTTTCTAGGATAATGCCCCCTTGCCAAAAGGTGAGTACAGATTGGGTAAAATTGACACTTGGGAAGGTGCTGCTTCAGTCACCCTGGGTCTCGGCTCGCTACAGTGGTCCTTTCTTTCACCAGTAACCTGAATATTAAAACCGAAGATTCTGGGAAGTTTATCTTGATCTGGAGTGGTGCGACTGCAGCTGGTATCGTCGCTATTCAAATTGCCAAATTGGGCTTTGGGTTGAAGGTTACCACTACTGCTTCTAGAAAGCACCATGAGTACCTCAAATCGCTAGGAGCTGACTTCGAATTTGATTACAACGATGCCAATCTCATTCAGCAGATCCGCGATGCTGTAAAGAGCCATATTCGTTAGATTGTATTTCCACCGATCAGACATGGCAATCCATGTACGATTCCACCAACGGTTCTACTGTTACTATGGACAACTTGTGGTGCAAATCATTGGTCGATCTCACATTGGATGATCGTGATAGCAGCTCTGTCACCATTGCCCCTTCAACGATGGCATATGTGGTAACGGTGAAACGGTAACACGGTTGACGTCTACGGTGGTCATTTTGTTCCAGAAAAGGAGGGAGTGAAAAGATAAGATAAGTTTTGGAAAGAAAAGCTTCCATCGCTGGTTTCGCCGTTAAAGCACACTAAGCTGGAAGTGTTGGCTCCAGGCTTTGAAAGTGCCAATGAGGCGTTGAACTTGTTGAAAGAACTTAGAAGGTAAGGTGTCCGGTGAGAAGGTTGTCTTTTACATGAAATGTCCCTTTGTTGCTCTTACGTTGTATCAGAAACTGATGCTGTAACGTGTTTTATTTTTCTTGCTGGGGCAGGGCCTGCCTTATCTCTTCCAAGTGCCCGTACTACGTGGGTGCCGGACAAGATCAATAAAGTGTGATCACTTGTTAGGTATTCATTAAGAAATCATATGAACATTCTCCGAAATTAGAATTTAGCTTTGACAATCTATCTGATCTTCGAGAATCAATTTAATATCATGTGACATGCAAGACTTAAACCAGTGACCGCCACCAAAATAAGGTAATAAGAAACTGCCAAGAGAGAGGTCTTGGGATACTTGGAAGTCAACTTAATCTGGATACAAGTTGCAACCTATTTCTTACTGATTTGTCATTTGATCACTGTGCTACGAGTTTTGATAGTAGGACAACACCAGACCTTTTCTTACAGTCGAAGCACCCTTTCTGCACAGCCTTCCTTGTTCCCTTCTTAAACCCTTCCGGCACTGTTACATGAAGTTACATAACCAACAAATGCCTCTCAAAATATTAATAACAGAGCTACTTTATTTATTCGCCATCGATTCACTTATACAGACATGAAAGAGGTTTCCACTATGAAGGATAAGACAGATCAATTCTCTGTGGAGACGAAATACTCCATTGAGATTTCTTCTGATGAGCAGCCCAAGCTGGTTGACAGGGTTTTCATGCGGTTACTGTGGCACAAAAGGGTTCCACCAATTCCATTGGAGTCACAGAGACATGAGATACCAATTCACTCTGCAAATCCAATCTAAGATTGTTCTTCGCATGGATTTTACCGTTGTTAGGAACAGGCTATATGAGAACGATCCAACAGGAAGATTTGTGGCGTTTGACTGATAAGCTATCAATTGCCACGAATTATCCCAAATTTGAGGCAAATCTGAAAAAGCTGCTAGAGCCTAATGATTGTGAGGAATGGCCAAAGACAGCTCTAATTCGGGCCTTCCTACCTACCTATCGTTATGAATTATTGATGTCATTTCTATTGAAGTGTCTATCTAGCATAAGTGAAGTTATGCAACCGCTTTTGACAGAAAATATTATCAACAATATCCAGAAAGGTGATTCCATTGGTAAAGGTGTCGAATATTTAATGGGTGTCACAGCATTGATCATCCTAACTGGACTTTTAGCCGATCATGCCTTCATCTTTTCGTTTACTGTTTTTGCTCATGTCCATGCTATCATGACCAAGTCTCTCTTGGAAAAATCCATTTCTTGTGATTCTGAAACGAGACATGGGACACCTCCAGGTCAAATTACCTCCTTGACAAGTGCTGATGTTACAAGACTGGAACTGGCTTTTCAATACACTGTCATTGCCCTGAGTTTCCCATTATCTCTGATCATTGGGGTTGTCCTCCTGTTGGTCAACCTAGGCGTCTCTGCATTGTCCGGTATTGGTGTATTCTTCCTCATCCTGGCAATAGTGAGTTTTCCTCCAAAGCTGATGTTTGATTATAGAATGAAGGCTAATGTGTTCACCGATAAAAGAGTCTCATTGATGCGTGAGATCCCACAGAACATGAAGATGATTAAGTTCTACTCTTGGGAGGATATATACGAGTCACTAATACGAGGTATCAGAAATGATGAGATGACTTATATTTATAAAACCCAAATTGTGGTTGCCGTGTTTCTCGGTGTGATGTTAGCATGTTCAGGTTTGGTCTCTATGTCTGCCTTTATTGTTCAATTTGGTACCTATGTCATGTTCAACTTACTAAATGTGTTGTTTGTTTCATGTCATTTGGGTATTATGGGTTACGTCATTGCAAGAGCCTCCAAAGTGTTGAATATGACTGCCGTTTCTAGATTCCTTCACACGACTATGTCATTCTTAGATTCTACCCCAATCGAAGAGTTCTCAACAGATTCTCTGAAGATACCATCTCGTTGGATAATGAAATCAGTCTTCAGATTAAGGTTCTTATTCATACCCTTGCTGAAACAATCGGAATCTTAATTATGGCTACCATCTAAGTTCCTTGGTTTGCCCTTGGTCTCCCATTCCTTGTTGTGCTCTTCCTGCAGTCACCAACGTGTATCAAGCTACTGCTCGTGAGGTGAAGTTTGAGGCAATTAATCGTTCTTTCATCTTTAACAACTTCAATGAAGTTCAAAATGGGTTGAATACCATAAAGGCATATAACTCACAGGATAGATTCATCAAAAAGAATGATCTATTGATAGATTGATTGAACGAGGTGTGTATTGGTTAATCAACGTTGGATCAACTTTGCATTAAACACAGTGGCTAGGTTTGCTGTTATGATTGTCACTCTATTAGCTGTGACTGGTGTCTTCAGTCTCACACCTGCAGCTGCAGGTCTGCTTACGAGTTATATGATCAACTTCTCTGGACTGGTCTCCGCTGTATTAAACACATACACATAAGTTGAGAACGAGATGAACTCTGTGGAAAGGGTGTTTCAATATGCTTTCAATTTAGAGCAAGAGGCTGATTATCGTGTCGCGTTAATGGCGGTAATGCTGCTCCTGATTGGCCATCTGAAGGAAATATCAAGTTTCAGAATGTTTGAATGAGATATAGGCGTGGACTAACTTTGAGTTTGACGAGTTAGCTTTGACATTGACTCCTGCAGTAAGATCGGCGTGGTTGGTGGTACGGGAGCTGGTAAATCTTCTTTGATAAATGCTTTGTTAAGAATTAATGGGCTTTCCGAAGGTAAGATTGAGATTGATGGAGTTGATATTTCGCTATTGGGTCTTCAAGACTTGAAATCTAGATTCTCTATCATTCCACAAGATCCTGTGTTATTCCAAGGAACTATCAGAAAGAACTTGGATCCATTTAGTCAAAAGTCTGATGAAGATCTCTGGAATTCATTGAAAATAAGTGGAGACATCAAGTCTGGTGAAGATATTGAAGGGCATAAGTTCCACCTTGATGCTGTTGTGGAGGACGAAGGTTCTAACTTCTCGTTGGGTGAACGTCAACTGATTGCGTTGGCTCGTGCACTAGTACGTCAATCCAAGATCTTAATTTTAGATGAGGCTACTTCGAGTGTGGATTACGAAACTGACTCATTTGTACAACAGACAATCGCAAAAGAGTTTAAGAACTGCACGGTCTTGTGTATTGCCCACCGTTTGAATACTGTCATCAATTATGACAAGGTGCTTGTTTTAGAACAAGGAAGAATCGAAGAATATGGTGAACCCTATGCTCTGTAGAGCAAGGAAAACCGATTTCGAGAGTTGTGTTCGAGTGCTGGTATTGTGGATGATGATTTTACAGGTTAGAGGTTTGGTAATGGGCATTGGGGAGAAAAACATCTCTAATCCTTACAATTTAGGAGATTAGAGATGATTGAGCCTTTGAAAATTGAGGTACATGTACGATATTTGATTACTCCCCAATAAGGTGTTGATTTTTGAGTATCGGATTTCAACGGATAGTATATAGCAAGCTCATCATAGGCATACGTAGTTTTCTTGATTTCTTCAGTGACACACCCTGGTATAGTCGGATGAGATCTAACTATTACGAAGTTGGAACACGAGGTGCCATGTATTATGATCATTGATTAATGGTTATGCAGTCTCCCTACATAAATCACAGATCTTAATATCCTGGGACTGCTTCGTTAGAAGCAGACAGTTTCTTTTTAGAACCAGAGAGGTTCTGAACATCACAAGAGAGCTTCTTAAGACTTAAATCTAGAATCAAATCATTTGCATAGTTGAAGCAGCATTGCGCAGTTGATCCAATTTGGCAGCGATCCCATTCAGTTGATCTTGAGCAGAGTACCTACTGCTCTGTAATACACGATCAACTGAGTTCTGAAGACTCTTTTGACTTTTGACCTACATTAATTAGGGAATTCATGGAAAGAGCTGGATTCTTCCGAATCGTATGCTAATAAAATTAATGAAGAACTAGCTTTAACTTGTTTACAAATTCTTCAGGAGTAAGAGGTTCATTACTATCATCACTTCCTTCTTTAGTTCGTCTGCAATTTTATAGCAGGTTTGCCTGAAGGCTAAGGGGTCTATATCTTTATCCAAAACAGTGGAATCCCATGTATCACGCTGGTCCTTGACAGGTTGATCAACTGAGCAGCTATCAACGAATGATGAATCAGAACAAACAATAAGTACCTTTGGCCTTTAAAAAAAGGTAAACACCACTTCTATGAGCAGTCTATCATCTATGCATGCATCAATGGAGAACGAGACCAATTTATTTTTGCGTACTAATGGACGAATTTATCGAGCGTTTCTCTAGCAAATGTGACAATAGCTGCCTAAGCGCATATCTTTCGGTATATATACTCCGACATACTCCCGTAGTCGATATAGCCCGGAGTTACATCTAGTGATGTACCTCAGTTCAAAGACATGGGTAAAGTTGATGAACTGCTTCTAAAGCACGCTGAAAAGTTTCAGAGTTCCATTACTCAGCCATTGACAAATGAGTTGTGTGATGGATCCCTTCCAGATTACAAGCTGTACACATTTCTAGTCCAAGACCTCAAGTTCTTCCAAACTTGGCTTAATGTTATGGGCAAAGCTCTGTCGCTTTGTAATAACAATGAATCCACCATTGTACTCGCCAAACAAATTGGATATGTGGCTGGAAGAGAAAATGACTACTTTGACATAACGATGGAGCTTTTGAAGAAAACATCGTACGATCAATTACATGATAACATTCCCTCAATGCTAACTTCTTGCCCAAATAGACTGCCTGAAGTCCAAGCTTATATTGACACCATGGAGAAACTTGTTGCAGAGTCAAATTCTTATTGCGAAATTGTCACATTTCTGTTTGTGATGGAAAAAGTATACCTCGGTTGGGCAGACTATAACCTACAACAGGATCACAAGACTGAAAACCTAGAGTACAAACATAAAGAATGGATCGCTCTTCATAGTGGTGAAGAATTTGAAGAATGGGTGCAATTTCTTGCCGATGAAGTGGAGAGATCAGCCAGTGAAGTTTCGAAAGATGAGTGGGAAAAATGTGAACATATCTTTGAGAAAACAATAGATCAAGAGATTGATTTTTTCCAGTCGTGCTTCTCATTCAAGGGCTGATCCTCCATTTCCCAGGAATTGTTATTCTGCAAATATATAACGCAATGCATGATGAAATTTTCAAATTAAAAGAAGGTCTGCAGTGTATCAATTCATATACGTGATTTTTCTATGATCTATCGCACTTCATCTTGTATCTCATTATTCTTGCATATTGAAGAAGATTGTTCCGGATACCCAGATTTTCTTTATATTGTCCCTTTCACTAGGTCATTGTCATAACAAACAACAATCAGGCAACTTGGCCGAGTGGTTAAGGCGAAAGATTAGAAATCTTTTGGGTTTACCCGCGCAGGTTCGAATCCTGCAGTTGTCGTTATTTTTTTATGCACGGCTGCGGCGGCAGCAGTGGTACTAGTATACCTAATACAGCTAGTTGCAATCATGTGAGGGTATACCGGCAATGGATGGTAATAAGTGCAGTATATCTGGCAACTGGCCAGCCATACAGGAAGGTCCTCTTAAATCATTGTGATGTTCTCAGAGCTCTAAATCCATCTACGATGTTAAAAAATAGAAAGCGCTATAAGAGGCATTCGGTAGTAGAAAGAATCTAGTTGGTGAAATATTTTGGTCTGTGTCATCTTTTCTCGACCACAAAGTAGTGAAGAGAAAGATAACCCACGGCAAGGAAAAGTCCACACCAGCCAGATAGATAAACCATATCAAGATAGAGAGCAGACACATTAAAGCCAAATGTACTCAAAATTGTAGCTCCTGGGATTTCAATTGACAGTCCATATTTCTTTTCTCTCAAGGTCAAAGTCTTAACCTCATTGACGGTCAAAGCTTCATATCCGTAATGGAACATACTCAGATATTGGAGGAACTCAAATTTCAGACTCTCTCTGTTAATGAAGAGACCAGAGAATAAAAGTGAGAACAGTAAAGTTAAGACACCAATCATAGTGGCATTGCTGGAGTCTTTCATCAGGATACCAATGATGAGAATTTCAACTGATACCGTGAGATTGAAGAGAACCAGGATAAGAAGACACTTCAAGAATGCATGATCATCCGTATTGAGGCCGATAAGTGGATAAGCGATACTCAACAGAATTATTGGTGGGAAGATTCTCAGTGGAAGAACATCGCAGATGATCTTACTCACGTAATAACTGAGGGGATGATAATAGTTATTTGATCTCTCTTTCAAGAAGATGATTCTCTCCATGGAGAAGGAGTGAAGTCCAGTTAAGGTGGAAAACCCAAAGAACGATAGAAAGAAGAAGAATAGACCCAATCTGTTTTGGAAACCGCTGATATCGTTGTCAATGTTATAGTAGAGAGCACCACAGAAGAGGCCCATGAAGAGAGCAAGAGCATAAGAGCCCAGGAGGAGTCTTGGATTTCTATAAACGTTCTTGAAAGATCTGGAAGAAAGAATGATTAGTTGAGAAAGGAAGCTGGCTCTTTTGTAGTTGCCCTTAAAGATAATTTCAGTGGAGTTCACCTTTGCTGCTTCTATTTCGTTCACGAGGAGATCAAACAAACTCGACTGGTAGAATATGTCATAAATCTTTCTGCCCTTCTTAA
This sequence comes from Williopsis suaveolens, assembly GCA_003708225.3. Lineage (NCBI taxonomy): Eukaryota > Fungi > Ascomycota > Saccharomycetes > Phaffomycetales > Wickerhamomycetaceae > Williopsis > Williopsis suaveolens. Next base: position 23,895 of record PPNS03000062.1, on the reverse strand, counting down.
CAGGTGGAGCTCTGTTAGAATCCTGATTGAACCCATCTCTGTGAACAGCAAAGTGCTCCCACTCACGTTGTAAATCACTTGCACTACTCGAGCTTCTTGGTCTATGTATGTCATCTTCTTCAAAATCAGCATTCTCTTCATCAACACCAGCAAGCTTCAGCTGAGAAGTAGTGAGTTTTGGTTTTCTCTCTTCAAATGTGATGTCAATGAGGTAATCAGCAATGTTGTAACCCTTTTGACATTTGTATCCATTATTGTAGAAGAACTCATTGCATTGAATCATTTCACCAGAATAAATCATCTTACCATTAGCTAACAAGATGAGCTTGTCAAACAATGAAACAATGTTAGATCTTGGCTGATGAATGGTAAAGATCAATGTTCTCTGGTAATCTCTGGACAATCTCACTAGGCATTCGACAACGTTACTAGCGTTATTAGAGTCCAAACCAGAAGTTGGCTCATCAAGGAAGAGAATAGATGGAGAAGTAACAAGTTCGCATGCAATAGAGACTCTTCTCTTTTCACCTCCAGAGATGCCTCTTTCGAAATCAGAGCCGATGACTCTATCCTTGATATGGAGGATTCTCAATTCTTGCAACACCTCATAAACACGTTTCTCCTTTGACGAAAAGCTCATAGCTCTTGGGAGTCGCAACAGTGCACTATTGAGAACAGTTTCAAAAACGGTCAGAGTTGGAAGAAGGTAGTCCTCTTGATCGACAAAACCAACAATCTTCTTGAAGTCGTGCTTAGTGACCTTGTTACCATTCACTCTTATATCACCTGAAATCACACCCCCTTTGTTCTTTTGAGCAAGAATATCCAGTAAAGTGGTCTTACCAGCACCAGAGCCACCCATTATGGCAAGCATTTCCCTCGGTTTAACAATTCCAGAAACGTTGCTCAAAATCTTTCGACCATCAATAGAGTAAGAGACGTTCTCAAAAGTCAACGTCGCTGGAGTGTATCCCATCAAAGTAGCATCTGCATCTTCGTTATCTTCACCACCAAGAGATATTTCAGGTTGCTTGAATAGAGGAGATTGGGAGATGAAGAATGAGCTTCCTCCAATGATTGCACTGATAACCACGATGATAGCTGCAGAGGAGAACAGAGTAGCCCACGTCATCTTAGGCTTCTTTGGAATTTTGTAGCCAGGAATCTCACTGTAATGCAGACACTCACCAGAGTCACAGTGTAATGTTATGTATTTATCACCAAAGACCGAGAGAATTAAGTCATTCATACTTGGCTCAGAAAATCTACAGTCCTTCTTGCCGAGATCACAGGAGAAGTCACCAGGACCAGCAATGGTCTCTGTCAAGAAGTCCGAGATGTCAATTGAGCCTGATTCGCCACAGAGCATACGTCCCGGAATGCATTTACAGGAAACGTCCTTACACTTATAGTGTGAAACGTTAGTCTGCAGGTCATATTGGAAGTCACAACTGCTCAATTCGCAGTAGAAGCTCTCCTTTTGGGCAATCCAGAACTGGAAGTTACAAATATCATTTCCTCTGTCACAACTGAAAGTGACCTGTGGCTTCTTTCCATCCAAAATCTCGACAATCTTCTTGTTCGTGACATCGCACATCTGATGGAATTGGTTCACAATCATACCATTCTTGTAGCACGTCCCCTGCATTCCTTCAGGCATGAACTTATCACACACAGAGTCAACCTGGCACAGGTTACAGTTAATACCACCCCAACCTTCTTCACAGTTACACTCGTCTCCTTCTCTTATTGGACGGTTGTTATTCTTGCTTAAGGAGCCGCACAATGGTTCTGAGCAATCCTGACCTCCAAAACCATCAATGCACTCACACTGACCGTTGAACTCATTGCACTCTGAGAACTGCTTACACTCAAAAGCCGGAAGCATACAGTTAAAGCACGGAGGACACTTATCATCTGCTTCAAAACCTTCGAGGGCCTGGGAACCATAAAGGGATTCGCCAACGTTGGCAATTTGAGAGAAGACCCGGGGAAGTGCCACAAGAGTGACTATGGATGCTATCGCGAGCCTCATTGTGTATTTATGTACCCCTTCTAGTTCTTCTGTATAGTGTACACCGTTTCCCTCTCTAAATGATAGCAATAATCCAAAAGGCGAGCTTCCACTCGAAGCACCAGTGATAAGAGGGTATTCAAATCGGTTGCTTCGATGAGATGAAAATAATCCTGTGAGCGTGTTCTATAGTCGTCTCACAAAAACTCAATTTGCGTTTATAACTCCACCCCTTTTGTGACTTCTGTTTTGTTTCCTGTTCTCGATAAGGGAGAAACCCACACGTCGTGATTTTTCCCTCAAGCGCCACGCGCGCCCTCGAGCGAACTGCCTACAGCACTAGAAAGGAAGGCGAAAGGGGAAGGTTTTCAAATTACAGGAAGATCTCTAAGGACTCCATGACATACACAGCGAGGATGTGCGCCCATTTCTGGACTGCACCTATGTCGACATGGTAGAAGTCGTCGTCTTTCGTATGCCATATCGAAGGGAATCTTGCTGGGATGAGGTGAAGAATAGGCACACCTGACCGAAGAAATGGGATGTGATCATCCTCTATGTAACCTTGGTACTCGGCAATAAAGTAGTCTGATGGCTCTGCAAAATAGCGATCGTCTCCTATAATTTTAGGGAACACCCTATGAAGTCTTCTTTCCACCAATGAAAGGTCATTATAGTTATCATGTGTCTGAGGGAAGTAGCTAGGGATGTAGTTGATATCAGCACCAATCAGGTCCAGCAAGATGAAGTGGTCAATTCTATTCAACTCCCCTGATTTTAGCCATTGTGAGTGTAAGTGCCTAGCGCCATATATGGAATCAGTAGCACTCCAGTGCTCTAGAGCTTCTTCGCCATCGAAGAAGATAAGCGTCAGCCCCATCTCCAATTCTTGGTCCATCAGGAGATTTATGGATTCAGCGATATCAAGAATGATACCACATGATACAGCAGAGTCTATTGCCCCGATGAATCCTTTAGGTTCGATCAGGGTGTCATAATGTGCCGCCAAAACGAGGTTCGTATTGGTGTAGGAGTCTTTAGACCGCACAACAATATTTGAGAAATTGAACCCTCGCTCCTGGAAGTTATCCTCTTGTAAATACCAGTCTCCACCTAGAGAGTTAAGTTTAGTGAAATGAGACCTGATGTACTCTCTTGTGTATAGCGAACCTTCAGAGCCAGGTACCCGTGTGCGGTTGAGATGGGCCATATGGTTATTCCGATCCATAGGGTCCAGAGAGAGGCGACGGCCGAGGCCCAATAACTGCAGCTTTTTCAAATTCACTTCAGATATTTCTTCATAGCAGCTGCATAAAAAGAGAATAAGGGCAGATAGCGCCAGCTTTGCCAGCATCTTTGACGTTCCAGAGAGGGAAAAGTGTGCGTTATCAACATGCGTTAGAAGTTGGTCGCGGTGGTGAGACACGCTAGAAACATCAACATTGACATCAACTTCAAAACAAAAATAAAAACAAAAACAATAACGATAACAATAACAATAACAACGTCAGCCCCAACAAAAGCAAAAGGGGCAAATCCATCAGATTTTTGGCTCCGACTACTTACTCTGCCATGGCTGAAACCCCGGAAGATAGTCTACTGGCTTTTGGAATTGGCTCAGATACGCTGGAGGTGGATGCATTGCACCAGCCACATGCCGCCTTCTCCCTGATGGATAGCGAGACCACGGATGGTTCTACTGCATATGAAGGCGGGAACAATCAGCGCTCACTGTCCAGTTCTGCCATTTCCACAACAGTCGCTAACAATACAGAGGATACGATGGTACAGCCAATCACAGCACTCCCAGTGCCTCTGAGGTCATCTTCTGTCCAATCCCGCATCCCATCAGTGGTAAGTTCCACTGCGAGTACAGCAGTGGACTCCAAGAGGGCACCAGGTCCCAACACGGTGAAGGCAACGTCTCAGGGTCTTCGGCTCAGTACATTCGAGCCTGCAACTACAATATCCCATGTCGCTAGCACAGTGAGTGTGCAGAATTCGTCCCGGCCAACATCGGTGTTCAATATGGCAGTGCCCAACAGAGGACCACCGCTGGAAAAGAGCATACCAATTGCCATCAATCGTCATCCACAGCAGTCACAACATAGATTTGACGATGATAATGTGTCTCAGATAAGTGCATCATCACTTGCAACTTCCTTCTCCAAGAGCTTCTTGTTTGGTTTCTTGAATAATAAGCCGAAGGACAACAAGAGCGGTGGGCTCATATCGAAGGAATACTGGATGAAGGATGAGACCTCGACAGAATGCTTTATCTGCAGCCGACTATTCACAACTTTCAGACGGAAGCATCACTGCCGTATCTGTGGTCAGATCTTTTGCAGTGCATGCACGACTTTGATATCAGGAGAAAAATTCAACCATAATGGTAAGATGAGGGTCTGTAAGACCTGTCTAAGTTTTGCTAATGAGTATAATGACTCTAGTGATGAATCATCGTTTGTGGATGAGAGCTTCGTTGATAATAGAACCTACAGTCAAGATCAAGATCAGAACAGCATACATCCAAGTACCCCAGTGGAGGAGAAGCCTTTTTTGGCTGCACCGACTCCACCACCTAGAATGGCAATTCCTGCGACACGGAAAGGTGAATCTGTGGAGATACCGATATCAAGATCTTTAAATTCCAGAATATCGTCTTTGCATACCTCCAATTTTGGAAGACGGAAAACATTTAACAGACAGGACCAGCACCCGCCGTTCTATAGAGCAGATGATACACAGCTGCCTCACCATAATCATACCCCAAAGGCGCAGTCATCAGGGAGAACTCAAATGGAGACTTCATTTGCTGACTATGTTAAAACACATGGTGTCGGTGGTGTTTTCAATTTCAACAATGATGCCAACGATCATCAAATTGAGCCAACTTCTCCATCTCGTCAGTATTCAGATTCTGAGGATGAGAATTCCATGTCCATATATACTGCCTTGAACCTTGATCGTTCGGATGCTAACGATTCAGCTGCTACAGAGGGCAAGGCAAGGCTATCAAGAAGTAATACAAGATCCATGGAGAGAGCACAAGCGTCACTCTATAGAATGAGAAATCGCAGGAAGAGTAAGAGTTCATCTAAACCGCAGGTTCAGAAATCTCCAGGATTTACATCTGACTACAACACTTCTGGTATCAGTTACTCTTCACCAATATTGAATTCTCCAACATTGAATGTTGTTATTCAAGATTCTCCTCTACAGCAAAAGTTCAAATCGGAGCTCAACGCAGTTTGTGAAAAGCATTTTAAAAATATGTTGGATCAGTCATTGACAGATGAGGATGTGCCTGATGTGCAAAAATGGACTGATGTTCTGAGCCCAGTCCTTCAACAACTCGAGAACATCGAATATAATGTGAAAGCTGGTGATAGTATGGATATTCGTCAATATATTAAGCTTAAGAGACTAAGAGGTGGAAATGCGAGTGATACCATGGCCGTTAATGGTGTCGTATTCTCGAAGACACTTGCTTTAAAGACGATGCCAAGGCACATTTCGAACCCGCGAATTGCTCTTATCATGTTTCCCCTGGAATATATGAAGACTGGACAGCATTTTATGAGTTTGGAACCAATAATTAATCAGGAGAAGGAATATATCCATAAACTTGTTGGTCGTATCTTGGCTTTGAGTCCCGATGTTGTCTTTGTCGGTGCATCTGTCTCAGGGCTTGCCCTGAAGTTGTTGGACGATGCAGGTGTTGCCGTTGCGTATAATGTCAAACCGCAGGTCATTGAGAGAATTGCCAGAATGACCCAAGCAGACATTGTGACATCTATGGATAAACTCGCTCTGAACTTGAGACTTGGTGTATGTCAAGCTCTTGATGTGAAAACTTATGCATACAGAAACATCACAAAGACAATGATCTTTTTAACTGGTTGTGACCACCGTCTTGGGTCAATAATTTTATTGAGAGGCGGCGACGATGAATTGTTGAGGAAAGTGAAGGAATCCACTGGGTTTATGGTCTATACCATGTGCAACTTGCGTCTTGAAAGTGCCTTCTATCGCGACAACTTCATCTACTTGTCACAGGATTTCTACAACAAGATGTTAGAGTCGGAGGAGACAGACGAGAATGATGGAATGTACGGCAGTGAGTTCTTGCAGGCACTCAGAAAGAGACTCCTATCAGTCTCCCCAACTGTACAGTTTGAGCCACCATTTCTGTTGACTAGAGCCAGAGAGACAGAGAAGAAGCTTGTCGCAGTGAAACTGAACAAGACTGCTATTGAAAGTGGTAGTGATTTTGTCTTGAATGAGGCTCTAGAGGAAACAAAGACGTTCCTGGACTCACTGAAGACTTCTGGTAAGGAGTCAATGAGGATCATTACCTACGTGATGGATAAAAAAATAGAGTTACTTGAAGAAGGATTCAACATCAGGGCAAGACAGTGGGAGCTTTTCAGTTCATTTAGCCCAAACATGCTTGATCCACAGAATCACCAGAGTCTTGCATTTTTGTACTCCATGGTTTGCACCAAAACATCCACACCATGTATTGGCCCTATGACGCTTCAGATTGACTTCTACTGGGACAATGATATGACATTGGGTCAATATGTCGAACACCTTATCTCATCTGCTAATGGTATCTGTACCGAAGGCTGTGGTGACGTGCAGAAGGACCATTACAGAACATATGTCCATGGTGATGGAAAACTCGATATCTTCATTGAACCATTCATGACTCGTATCCCCACAGTGCCTAACGTGATTTTGACTTGGAGCTACTGCAAGAAATGTGGCCACACCTCACCATTCCTACCAATGAGTGATACGACTTGGAAGTTTTCTTTTGGAAAATTTTTGGAGTTGGTCTTCTGGAGCAAGAAGAACTCATCAACAAACTTGGGCAACTGCTCTCATGATTTTGCCAAAGACCACATCAAATACTTCACCTTGAATGAATTGACTGTGAGAATGGAATACTCCAAAGTTGATCTCCTTGAGCTCATTGTTCCAACAACAAAACTGCTATGGAAACCCCAGACAAATGTTGAATTCAAGATTGATCTTCACTCTCAGGTTATTGAGAAGTCACAGAGGTTCTTCTCCAGTGTCTTGGCAAGACTCACAAGAGTGAAGGTTGACTCTATTTCGAATGATAAGATGGAAGCTGGTCAAGAACGTATTGAACAGTTGAAAGAAAAGGTCGCTTCTCAACAACGGGAAGTCAAGGAAAAGATCGAGCAGATTTATAACTCTACTGACCCAGGTGATCACTTGCCTTTGAATTCTGTTTTGAGATTTGTTCAGGATATTAGTGTTGAATGGGATCTGGAGTTTGCAAGGTTCGAAGCCAATTATCTTCCTTCTGAGAAGGATATTGCCAGAATCACCACCCAGCAACTGAGAAAGCTGTTCCTTGATAACAATGATGAGAGGGGAGATGAAGCAGACTCTGACACTAAGAGTGTATTTTCTGAATCTTCTGAGATAATCAAGGAGAAAAAGAACGAGGTCAAGGATATCACAGCACGGAAAAGCTCTGTTGGATCTTTTGTCACAGATTATAGGGCAAGTCCAAAAGGTAAAGTATTGGAGGAGGTTAATAAGTTTGAGAAGATGATGAGTGAACATGAGATGGAAGCAAAGACGTTATCTCCCCCCGAATTGAAAGCCAAGAGTGGGACTGCTACCCCAACTCGTCCAAGCAAATTGAGACAACTGAGTGGTGAACCGCCAAAACTTCCAAGAACTCCAAGCTTTGAGAAGTCTGAATATGTCTTTGGATCTCGTCAGGCTTCCGAAAGTGATGCTGTTAACAACAAGCTGAAATCAAGACTTGGTATCAGTACTAAAGATCTTGAACTCCAGCTGAAAGAAGGTAGACAAAAGAGTTTCAGTACCATTTCAAGTGGAGGCGCTTCAAAATCTGAGAATGTCAAGGAGGACAGTAAAGTGATGAAACTGACAAATTATTTTGATCAAATCCATTTTGAGACACTGTCCAAAGAATTTGAGATGCGTCGTGAAAAAGAGAGATTGAAACTGATCCAAAACAGATATAAGGCTGTTCCAATTGCATCATCCAAGCCGATTGTTGAAATCTATAAGAGTGTTAAGGATGCTGTTAATGAGGATGAGGTCGATGATATGAGAGGCAATATTGCAAGTAAACCAACTGAGAACAATGAATCTGAAGAAAGGTCAGATAGTCATGGTTTAGAAAGCGGGATGAAAGAAGATTCGTTAAAGGGTGATATCCCACAGACTGAGCGTGTTTCCTTGATGAAGACACTTGCGAGTTTCTGGGCTGATCGCTCAGCTACATTATGGAAACCATTGGAGTATCCACTTTCTTCTTCTGAACATATCTTTGCCGATTCTGATGTTGTAATTCGTGAAGATGAACCGAGTTCTTTGATTGCCTTCTGCTTGAGCTCTTCGGACTATATTCAGAAGTATCACTCGTTCCGCGAAGGAAACACTGAAAACTTGGAATCCATAATGTTGAAGAAGACTTCAATGCACTTGAAATATCAATTCCAAGACGGTGATACACAGCTATCTTGCAAGATCTTCTTTGCCGAACAGTTTGAAGCATTTCGTGATAAGTGTGGGTTGGATGACAGTTTTGTTAAGAGTTTATCGAGATGTGTGAAGTGGAACTCCGCTGGTGGTAAGAGCGGCTCGGCGTTTCTCAAGACGTTGGATGATAGGTTCGTAATCAAAGAGTTGAGTGCATCTGAGCTGGACTCCTTTGTGAACTTTTCGCAGAGTTACTTTGAGTATATGGCACAGGCGTTGTTTCATGACTTACCTACTGTGATTGCCAAGATCTTTGGGTTTTATCAGATCTATATGAAGAATCCATATACAGGCAAGACCATAAAGATCGATGTGTTGATCATGGAGAATTTGTTCTACCAGAGAAAGAACTTGAGAATCTTTGATCTGAAGGGATCTATGAGAAACAGACACGTTGAGCAGACCGGTAAGGAAAATGAAGTCCTTCTAGATGAGAATATGGTTGAGTACATCTACGAGAGCCCCTTGTTTGTTCGTCAGTATGCGAAGAAGCTGTTACGTTCTTCATTGTGGAACGATACCATTTTCCTTTCCAAGGTGAACGTCATGGACTATTCCTTGGTGATTGGAATTGATGATGAGAACAAGACCCTTACCGTGGGTATTATTGACTGTATCAGAACTTTCACATGGGACAAGAAGCTTGAGAGTTGGGTGAAAGAGAAGGGTCTTGTTGGAGGCAGAGCCAAAGAGCCGACGGTGGTGACACCACGTCAGTACAAGAATCGTTTCCGTGAGGCTATGGACAGATACATACTAATGGTTCCAGACTGCTGGTACCAGAACTCTGGTCAGTGACCAAGTTTTGATGATGTTTATGACGATTTAAATCAAGCGTAGCCTTGCCTTGGGCATCCACCGTATCAGACCCGAGGATCAGCGGTCCTCGGAACTTGCGCACTGCCATATGGGCGGAGTTTGCAGGGCTCAGTGCTTCGGTGCGGCGGTGGCGATAAGAGGAAGAATTCCTAAATTAGGTCAACCAAGAGATCGCAACATTACAGGTCAAAAGGACCAGCCTTTCATTCCACCGAGAAGAGCCAACAGTCATTGTCCAACAGTCAAGACACTCGTGTGAACTTCTAATATTCTTTTTTTCGGACCTCGCTTATTTTCTTTTCTCTGTCATCGCTTCCATCACTTTCTCCTCCTCCAGGACGACGCCCACATTCCCAAAGCCCCCTTTTCTATTTTCGTGTTTTGTGGTCCGCTTTCAGATCAATTTCATCAACCGGCCCTCTCCCTAATTGAACAGAGCAGGGACTTGAGGGAACACTGGAAGGAGGTTTCATTTGATATATACTCTTCTGCCTTGTGTGAGAGCTGCGATTGCTGCCTAGTTTCTCCTACTGAACCATCAGCTTCTTCTTTTCTTTGTGTGGGTGATAAGGTCGCGTCTTTGTTTGAAGCCACACACCCGTCTTGGAATCCTACTATTAAAGACAATAAGCGCGTCTTTTTCTTGGTGATATTTGCTTGATACTATTAGTCTAAGCTATAAGGCCATGGCTCTTCTGTTTGGCTGTTCCACTGTCGTGGTGCTATTTTCTATCGTCTCTTTGGCGTGTCTTATCATCGCTACAATCACAGCACCCGCTACCAGCCTTGCCCTCGCACAGGCTGAAGACTTGAAATACGGTGTTTTTGGATACTGTACAACAGGTAGCTCATCCACATGTGTCACGGGATCCCCTTGGTACACAGTCAGTGACTTGACTGAGTTGACCGATTGGAAGATGGGTAGTAATGCAAGAGACACACTCGCAAAGATCCTCATAGTGACTCCTATCGCTGCAGGATTGACGCTGATTTCTTTCCTGTTCAACCTCTTCTCCCACTGTAAGGTATTTGGTGGTTCGCTGGCCTTCTATATTGTTGGATTTATCTTTGCACTTTTGGCCTTCTTCGGTGCTGCCATCACCTGCATTGTCGTATTCCTACTGTTTTACCCACATGTCCAATGGCCGTCCTGGCTGTTGATCCCAGCAGGTGTGCTCAACCTTTTGTCAGTTCCTTTGGTGTTTTTCGCAATGAAAACGAATCCAACATCTTCTCATGATAGTGATGATGAGGAAATGGACCGAGAGAACCTCACTGATTTGAGCGATGGTGACAATTTCAAGAACGAATCGTTCAAGATGAACGACTTCTCTGCAATCCCAAGAAATAACAACTACTCCACTGAGAAGCTCAACATCAGTGCGCCTGCCATTAAGGTCCTGAATGATGATTCTTCCTACACTGGCAGTAACTATGAGAAGGTTTCTATGAGGGATTACTCAAGGAACGCCACCACCAACCCTGAAGCCTCTGCTTTTAGAGCTTATAATTATGCTGCACAAGACTCAACCTTGGAATCTGCAAATGAAATCCCAATAACTGATGATGGTACTCCAAACTTGATTTCATCACAGAATTACACGAGAGGTGCTGTTCGCACAGAAGCACCACCCGTTCAACCGCAATCGGTGAAACCAGATTTTGGAGGAAACACTCCAACTTACCAATCATCTCAGTATTCTTCGGGATCAGCCCCAATACCACCAGTTTCGTTGAAACAACCCCAGTACTCATTTTCTTCATCAACTTATCAAGCTTCCTCCGATTATCAAAAGTCGCAAGGTTATCAAGAACCTTCCACAGAGTCTTACCAGGTATCTTCTGGAAGCTATGGCCAACCTTCCTCATCCATGTACCAGAAGAATTCACAGCCATCATCGAACATGTATACGGCATCTGGTGCAGTATCTTCTTTTAACCAAGCTTCTGCACCTTACCCTCTTTCAACATTTGATAATAGTGGTCCTAACGCGGTGGAGTCTTCGAACCATAACTCCATTCCAGATGATATTGATTATGACAATGATATCAACGATAACGGTTCCGACTTCACATCTGTTTCTCAAAGAGCTGCCAACCCACGTTACTATAGAGGAATGCAATCGAATGGTCCTACCCTTTTCCCTCCTCAGATGCAGCAACAGCAAGAACAGCCACAACTCCAGCCACAACTCCAGCCACAGCAGCAGCAGCAGCAGCAGCAACAACAACAACAACAACAACAACATCAACATCAACATCAACAACCGCTACAGCACATTCCACAGAATTCTCAAGTACCGATGGGTTATGCACCACAAGGTCAATTCGTCCAAAGCAATCCACAAGGTGGTCAAGCTTTGTTCAATGGATCTTATGCTCCACCTCAACCACAGTCCCAAGGCCCAGTAAAGGACACATCGGACTATTTGTTGTCTAATAACCCTGACTTTAGAATTGGCGGTCCAGCTTCTCAGAGGCCTAACGCCAGAAAACCATCATCTCCAGCAATTCCCGGTGGCTACCGTCCAGCGTATAAGCGACTACAGAGCGGTCAGAAAGGCCTACCAGCTGCGTCACTATCAGCAGACAGTCCATATAACATACGTTGAAGCTTGAAGTTTCAAAATCGATTTATTTGTTTTTATGTTTTCCAGCGTTTTTTTCTGTTACTTAAGTGTTTTCTCGAGCCAATTTATCTCTTTCTCAGATTTGTGCTTTGTTTATTGTGTGTTTTTTTTTGTGATTTTTCTATGAGTTTTCAAGGCCTATAGTTGTGTTTCTCTTATGATGTCAATACAGTATACGTCTGATTTCAAGTCTTTTTCCCATATACATAGCCTCAATCTCATCAAGCTTAATCTCATAGGAGCATACCTAATATGCCATCAATATTATCCAGTGTTCCATTATCATCAACAACATCAGCTTGAATTGCAGATCTGTCTTTATCAGGTACGTCTGTTTCATCACCTGTAGATGGTGAAGAGACACGTTCACTGGATCCAGAACCTCCAACGTGACGATAAGGTTTGGTCACGACAATCACAAACAGCAATAGCACAATTAATGAGAGTAAAAGGATGATTTTGCACTTTTGAGTTCTCTTCTGGTAGTGAGTTGCTCTATTCAACTCTTGATTTGCCTGTTTGAGATCAACTTTGGTGTTTTCGATATTATAGTCGATTCTATCCAGAACTGTTCCTTGTTCAATCACCATGTTCTGCATCTCCTTGAATATACTTGATACCTCAAGGACACCTTGAGCTAATTTAGTGATCTCTTGTTCTCTCTGTCTAATCATGGAGTCGTTAATATTCGAGCTCTGCTGTAGGATAGTTGAGGATTCTTTGATCGCCTCTCGAGAATACGACTCCATCTCTTCAGTGTCATCCACGATTGCTGGGTTATATGTGGCCTCTGTGAGGCTCAACTTCGGTGTTTGTTCAAACTCATCTTTCTTCAAGAACTTGATGTAGTTATTCTGCAACTTTCTGAAATTCGAAGACAGTTGTTGAACCTTCAAGGCATAGTTCTTCTGCATGTTGTCAATCATGTTAAGGTCATCAGCTTTCAGCCTAAGGTCCTCTTTCAAAGCGTCGAACTTCTTTACACAGTTCTGGCATTTCAAGAATTTGGATGTGATCGCATAGTTGAGCTTCTGTATTTCTTCCTCATCAGTGCTTCTATCATTGAACCCTGGTAGTAAATTTCTCTTATAGAGGCCATTCAGCTTATCTGTTTGCTTGGTGATGTCGTCCACAAGTTCATCAATCTCCTCGCCAATGTCAAGGAACGAAGGTGGTAATGGCACCAACTCAATGCTCTTTGTCCCTATTAGCCCTTCCTCTTCTTCCATGGCATCGAATCTTGAGGCGCCGGAGTGGTGCGGGTATGTCCGTCTGTACGAAAGATACAGGTTCGTTCTGTCTCTGAACATTGTGATATTGCTCTTTTGTTGTTTGTTGTTTGTTGTTTGTGGCCGGTGTGCTGATTGTTTGTCGATCGTTCGTTGATTCTTGAATCCCTGGAGGAGGATATCGGCAGAAGGTGATATGGTTAACAAACAAACTACAGAAAGAACTTATAAAAAAAACACAAACATTCTTCATTTCTTCTCCTTTTTATGAACTAATGAGCCTATCATGTTCACAAAGGAGGTCGATCTACTAGAGTGCTGTAGAGAAGATGGAGCAGACTCGCTAGAGGATGCCAGAGGTGTCATCTGCGAAAGCCCATTCGTAGTATTACCTGCTTTGCGGCCAGGTGATCTTGCTATGAGGTTCAACTGAGAATGAGATCGTGAGTGTCCAGCTGTAAAATGCGACAAGGACGCATTTCTGGAGATCATTGGCGGAGAACTTCCAATCTTGATCTCAGAATCACCACCTCTCAAGTTGTTCAATAATGCGGTGCTCTGGGTTCTTGAATTGGCCAAAGAAGATGACTTCAAATGCATAGATTTTGGTCTTGTCATTTCAATCTCATCCAACATTGGAGGAACATACACTGGAGATAGATCGTCAGGCGTTGGGGATCTCATTGCGACTTGGTATGAAGGAACTTTCAATAAAGTTTCTGGATCCCAATCCGTCGTCTGTTGTGGAGCACTGCTTGACAGTTGCTGCAACGAGAGGTTTGAGGAAGAGTTGGCCCTAGAGATATGATGAACTCCAGGGGAAGTAACACCCGGTGAAACTATGCCACTTGGCTGATGTCTCAATGAAAAGAAGTCCTGCTCCGAAGTCTCATTTAGTGGGGTGCCCACATGGAAGGGTGGATGTGTTGGTCCGGAACTACCAACTTGGAATGAAAGTCCGTCATTGTCATCATCATCGTCATAGTGTTCATTAGAGTTATTGGCGAGGCTCATTGCAGCAGAGTTCAAAGAAAACGAACTCTGATCGTTCATTCTCTGCTGAAAATGTAGCTTTCTCAAGTTTTCTGTCAATCTGTTGACGTTCAAGCTTTCACCACTTTGCGTGATTGGTGTGCCTGGAACTGGTGTCTGTACTGTTGAACCTTCAGGAGTATCCTCGATTGGAATTTCATTCCATAGTCTATCATAGATATGACTTCCATAGTTAGGAGGGGCTTGCAACTCTGCGGCTAAGACGTCACCAGTTGCTTCAGATGAAGCTGGTATGGTGGATTCAGGATCTGGTGCGAAGATCACATCGTCGTCATCAGGAACATGTTCATTATCTTCTGATAGTTCAGCAAAAGCTGCGAGTGAGTTATCAGCAACAGAATCACCACGGTCATAGTTCTTTACTCCCAAAGCGACAAATGGGGATATGAATAGAGCAATTGGCAACGAAGCTCTCAATTCAGAGATATGACCATCAGGATTTACGAGGCCAATAACAAATTTAACTTTGTGACGGACTCTAATGTTATTGAGGATATCAACATCCTGTGTACATTTCGATAAACTTGGTGGGATTGGAAATGATGTGTCGACTTCCCATCTATCTTCGGAGATATTTTGGAATGTGGAAGAGACTGTCATTGTGGTAATGGTTCTCTCTCCTGAATGGGAAGGTCCAAATGATCCAGCGCATGAGAAATATTCCACAAGTGAAACTTTGACTTTACCCAATTTTAACCCCTTCACCAATGGGACCAATAACATACTGATTGGTACCGAAGAACCAATAGCGATGGCCTTAGATGGTGTACTGATTGTATATTCAACTTTCTTTGGCCACGTGTTGTCAACGGCCATTGTCTCAGTGAGGTCCACAGTATCAGGTGTTAGAGTCCTCACGATTCTCAAGTGCTTCTTAGCAATCAGGTCATTGTTGAAACGTCCTCTTTCGATATTTGCCTGAAGTTTGTACACCAAAGAGGCACCAGGAAGACCTTCCACACTCTCTAATGTGGAACCGGGTAAGATTGCACTGAAGGGGAATTCGTAGTTTCCCTGAAGCAAGATATGGTTGCTCGAACTCAAACTTGTCGAAGAACCAAGGGATGAAAGATTCACCAAAGAAGAAGCAGACTTGGACCGTTTCCCAAAGCTTTTAATCGACGATGAAGAGGAGTTTGCAGATGAGTTTCTCGTGGATTGCAAGGGTGCCTTGTTGCTGTAATTGTCATATAAGTTCGTGAAGTAGTTCTGGATCTCAAAGTTGTCCCAGTTGTGTTCAAAAACACGCTTCTCATATCGATAAGGCTTGCGGATCGCTGTGCCTCTCGAAGTTTCATAAGTATTATTCCATTTCAATCTAAGTGTGGCGTATAGTTTCAACGAGAGCTTCTTGATACTCATAGGCTCCAAAACAGAGAGTACTATGGTACCACTGAGTAGTACGGAAGGAGCCTCCAAGGGTGACCCCTTAATCACCAAAACATCATGGTCAGAGCCCTTAAGACGGACATCGAACAGAGCCGTCTGCTTTGCCGTACGACCCATCTCTGCCTTAGCACTGAACGCACTTTCCCTTCAGGTTACCTTCTGAATTACTGTTGTTGATGTTTTGCACCATTCTTTGGGGTTTACGGATTAAAAAAACTGTCAACGGCCAAAGTTTTCCCGAGCCAACCCCAGCCCTTATGCAATTACAAACTAAAGAGAACTACCACTCCGCCAACGAGCAAAATGAATTATTCTATTCAGTCAATAAATACTGGTTCAATAGGATGCAGTCACCACCACGCTCTGGATCGAGCCCATAGTTATAAAAATAGCCTTCGGAGCTCACCACGAGAACGCTGAGAAGGGAAACGTCCTCTTTATCGTCACCAGCATCGCCTTCAAACCCAGAAGGCAATCCTGACTTGGAGACAGTGATCTCCTTACCGACATAGACAACATTCTTCACACCAATTGCAGCTGGGACTTTCAGAGATGCAAAGTGTCTATGTGGTTCCAACATAGAAGTGAGCTTCGGTGGTAAAAATGTACCAATTCTCTCGGCTGCTCTTCTTCCAATATTCTGTGATGATTTTCTGATCATTCTACCCATAGTTCTTCTTGATATATCAATCACTGGTTCTGCTCTATCTTCCACCTCTTGGCTGTTTAAGGATTCAAAGGAACCGGCAGATATCCTTCTATGGCTTGAATCGGACCCTGAGGACTCAGCTCTCATATAGTCAGGCTTAGGAGCACCCAGGGACTCATCTGATATCACCAGATCAGCGCCATCTTCTCCAAGTTTGAAGATGTGGACAGTCTCTGTCGCCGAACTTGCGGTCAAATATCTGTTGTCCTTGCTGAATGAAAGGGAATATATCTTGGTAGGATACGTACCTCTACGGAACTGATAGAGTTTTACGCCTGTCTCCACTGAAAAGACACGTACAATTGTCCCCTTGTCACTTGCAGTGGCCAAAAGTGTGCCATCATAACTTATAGCCACTGCGGCCAACGACGTCTTATGTGCTTCAATCACCACAAGCGGCTGTAATGTCTGTGCATTGAATACTATCACATCGCCATTTCGATTGCTCTGCTCCTTGTTTGTGTCGTTTGCCTGGTTCGCCACAGGGTTTGGAAAATTGGTCTTTGGCGGTGAAGGATACACGAGATAGTTGGTGTCTGTGGTCGGACTGAGGGCACAGAGACCCATTGGATTCGGCGACGTCTCGATAGTATGTAAGAGCCTCATATTGTGGATATCATAGATGTAGATTTGTTCTTCCAAGAGCGCAACCAGCCGAGACTTGTTCATCTTTACCGCCAGTATCGTTGTTGGGAACGTGAGCTCACATATCGTCGAATGCCTCTTCGAATTGATGATTTTGAGCCTTCTTGGAGACATCGAAGGTTGGTCACCAATGCCAGCAATGGAGATCAACGATGTTGAGAAGAGCATCTCCACGATGCCTATTCCGCCATCAGAACGCGTGTAACATTTGCCAAAGGGCTCACAATTGAAGATTTTGTAACCTTTATTCGTACCGATCGAGATGCAGCTGCCGTCTTGGTTGAAGTTGATGAAATTGAGGATCTCTGAGGGGCTCTGAGCGGTGGTCATCTTGGTGCTGATGTTCAATGTTGGTGTTTCACACTAAGGGGGCCAGTTGTGTGAGATGCAATGATGAGTTTGTTGATCAGAATTTTCCCTTCTTACTCAAATGGAGAGATTTCAAAATTGGAACGTAGCGAAGAGACTCAAACTGTAGTCCAATATGCACCTGAGTTTCTCTGTTTAGCCACCGCTTTGAACTCACCCATATCGATCAAGACGTTTATCCTTTCCCTCCTCTCGGTGGCACACAAAAAATTGACCGGAACTAACGCCAAAGTAGTTCCGAGGGGGGTTCTTACTATGAATGGACCTAAAACCTTTAAATTATCCTCTAAACTCGTTATTGTTTCAAGATGTTCTCAATTCAGTAGCATCACACCATCCATTAACTGGCAGGCAGCTGAGATACCGACACCATGAACAGTTACCACCCCCATTCTGATAGTTCAATCCTAATCCAACAAACCAGGCAATGAGAAGTCCCAGACACACAGCTCTAGCACCTGTCCATATCCAAAACCTTTTCCAAATATAGTTATCTGAGCTCTTCAAGAGTGTGAATTTTTTTGAAGGTCTTATTTTGACGAACCGTGGATTATCGAGTAAGATCACTCCCAGAAGACCACCACATACAAATCCACCTATATGGGCAAAGTTATCTAAACCTGGGAGTAGTCCAAGGACAAGACATGTAACAATCTCAAATATTAATACACCCACTAGGCATCCATAGTATCGTATTCTTCTCTTATCCATGTGTAAGAGGTAGATTATCAGATTCACAGCAATGACACCAAACAATGCACCAGAGGCTCCACAACTTGACACTCCATTACCTGCAAAGTTGATTCCGAACAAGTTACCAGATACACCACTGAGTAGGTATATTGCCATGTATCTTAAGGTTCCAATAAACTTCTCCACTTCATGTCCAATGGTTAGCTGCAGTAGCAGGTTGAGGATGATATGTATAAATCCAGCATGTAAGAAACATGCACTCAATAGTCTCCAGTTCTGTATAGAGTCAACGACTCCTTCGGGTAGTCCACAAAGTTCATACAGCGAACACACTTGTGTATCAGTAGTAGTAGAATTAGGACAAGGCCAATCAACGTTCCATGAGGCATACTGAGCCGGGAGCATACACGGTTCGAACCTTGAACCGATGTAGATTTGAACATATGTAGAAGGTCCAAGCATCGGATTGAAGTATGGTTTTGTCTGGAACGCTGATCCAGTGAGCTTTTGCATCTTGACAAGCTCATAGATGAACACAGCGATATCAGCGATTGTAACAGTATACGTAAACAGCGTCAACTTGTCAACTTTCTTCAGAAATGAAGGGGGATCTTTCCGATGAGCTTCAGGTTGCTGCTCAGTCAGAGGATTTCTGGAGATCTCATTGTAGTGACCGTTCTCGTATCCTTGATAGGTGTGGTCATAAGACGGCTGATAGCTCATTTCAACCGCGTTCGGGTCTTTAAATGAGGGCGCTTCGTCTGTATGTCTCTGTGCAGGTAATGGTGATAGGCTGTAGTAGTTTGTCATTGGTCTTCAACGCGCTCAACTGTTCTTAAAAGCATAAAAGGTTACAATATTAGATCCCTTCGCTCTTTTGACTTTTCGTTCCTTACAGGAACGGAAAGGCTGTGTCTGCAGGGTGTCTTCCAAATTGGAGCGAAAATACGAAAAAAGTTCGAGCAATTTTGCGAAATGCAGATTGCAAAATTTCGCTCGTAAACGAAATTTTCGTTTATGGCTCTCCACTGCCAAGAGAATAGAGAATAAAGGATGTCAGGAGGACCAAATAGAGACATCGGACCATACCATCCATGAGTCAGGTGTCCATTAACACCCATTTCCTAAGGTATATAAGGAACCCTAAAACCCTGCTTGACAGTAACTATTCTATAATATTCAATCACTCAGAAAAAATTATTGAAGCATGTTAGTTCCCCATTCAGTTATTTTTGGTTTGTTGGTGAGTGTGGTGTCTGGCCTACAGTTTGTCTACACGAACCAAGCACCGGTTGTGGATTATAATACAAATTTCACATATGACGTGGTTTCTTGGGGCTACCAATTCAACAGCAGTGGCCATATCGAAATCGATGATGATACCAAGATAACCATTAATACTGGGGCGCTGGTTAGACAGCTTGAATATTTCCAGACCATGAATGTTTCTCAGATTGTGAAACGTGACGAATCCTCATTATCAGACATGAATCTGACCGACGTTCTGTATCTGTCTTTAGGTGACATTGCCCACCACACGAACCCCAACAAGTTACGAGCCGACCTAGTTAAGCGAGAGGCTTACCCTATATTCACCGATCAGATTAGCAAACGTTGGTACAGCTACTTCTGCTTCGATTGGCAATCTAATATCTATGTCGAATATATATTTGGGATAACTGGCAAGATTGGTAATGCGTTGAGATATGCCACAAATCAATCGTTTTGGTCTACTGCGGAAAGTATGACCACCGTTGTGTCAAACTTGGTCGGTATCGCTGGCCAAGTCACGACTTGGTTAGACAACACTGCCAGAGACGGTAATTGCGGTGGAGGTACTTACAATATATACGACGGGTCTGGTAATAATGACAATAAAAACATCTTGACAATTGGTGTGTCATCGTTTAGCATCGCCGGCGGTCAACAGTGCAGCCCAGACAACACCAGTTATAACGACAGATGGGTGGCATTACAAAATGCATTGCGTGACTGGGAGGGGCGGGACGTTGTTGGCGGTTGTGCCACACTATCAAATTCTAACTTGTGGCGAGGCAATGTTCGTATGGCTTACGCCGAGCTACTGGCACAGTGCGGACAAAATTTATGGGATATGTCATGTGTCGACATCTAGTTGGTGTAGAGTCTTACAATCAATCAGAAAAGGCTAAAGGTCTACTAATCGAACCTTAAAAAGTATATTATATTTTCTTTATATAGTATATACAGTGCTCACGACATATAGAACATTGTACTGGTGGACCGGTAAATGTGCACACAAGATGTGCATTCCACATTGGACAATGGACGATGTAGGGTGTACGGTGTACCCATCCCCGATTACAGTGGTCGTTGGGCCTCAGCAGACATAAAGAATGGAGTTTGCCATCTGGACGTACCGCGTTATACCATATATGCAAGTCTGAATCGTCAATTTACTATGTATAGGCCACATCACAGGGTAACGTGAGATAGAAACTCACCATTTAACAAGACACCAGTACCTGTCCCATAGAGCGGATGCGTTGGATCTTTACCCCAAGCAATTTCCAAAGCTTTTAATGCTGAGAAGATAAAGCAGCCATGCGTCATTTCGCTCACTTCTGGGCAGTTATCGATAATGATTTGCTGTTGCTCGTCATCGACACAGGGAACTCCACACACAAATAGACCGAAGGTGGATATCCTTTTGCATGGGGAGGAAGGAACCATTTCTTTTAGTCTTCTCAAGATTGCATGGACTTCCTTTTGAATCAATGGATCTGAAGCTGGAATACTCAAGTTAATAGTCTTCAATAGCAGAATCTTGGAAGCTCTCATAATGATCTCACCAATTAAAACGGAATCTTTTAATCTTTTATACTTAGCTGGATCAGTTCTCAGTTCAATTGGAATTATTGGTAATAGCGAGTATGTTGCAATATCGTATAATCTCTTTGCCAATGGCAAGGTAGCAGGGTCATCTAAATGTCTGATCAAATACGAAGCTTTAGCAGCCAGCTCATATAAGTCCAAAGCAGGCCACAAACAGGGTTATTCATCCATGCAACATCACAACGGAACAATGGTGCTCTCAAAGCCTTACCTAACTGTTTGAAAACAGCGAAAGGATTGGGCAGGCCATCGAATGATGTAGATGACAAGTTACTGACACTATAATGGTAGATGAAACATTCAAGAAATGCACGCTCAAATTGTCTATCAACTTGGTTTTTTTTTGATTTCTAACCCGCTCTTCGAAATGGATCACAGCAGTTCTCAATCTCCATTTTTAGATTGTTATCTGTACCAAGATCAACGAAGCCTATTTCTGGTGGGTAATTGGTCTTGGAGATAATCGATCCATCGTTGTTCGATTCTTCCTTCTTGTGAACCAGTCTCTTCAATATCATGTATGACATCTTCAAATTCTCGATGGAATTTCTTGCAGCACAGCCAAATGAAGTTTTGGCACAAAGACAGAGCATTTGAAAAGCACCATATAACCACATATCGTTGATTCTGCACTTTTTCGTGGTCATATAGTTGTTAACCATCCTCGTAGCCTCCTGATATTTCCTGAATGATAGATCGACCAAGCTAGGATCATTCCAAGCGAGGAGAGCACAACCACAGGCTGAAGCAATCGGATGCATCACTGGATTATCCATAACAAAACGTGTGATGACTGTGGAAGGAGCAAGTGAAGGGTGGGTATGTTGTGAGGCGACTGAAGTCGCAAATCCTCGGACACAGGCAATTTTGAAGGTTTCTTCGAAGTCGATCGATATCAATGTATCATTCCGGAAAAAGTTAGGAGTGCGGAGTTCTTGCATTTGATAGCTTTCAACATCTAGTGGTTCAGGCGATGATATTGCATTTAGTTTATTCGAAATTTCTTCAAGATTGTCACTCTTTTCCAAGGTGTCGACAAGCTTAGTTATTGGCCGTTCCATCTCAGTCTCTAGTGATGTCTGATTTTCTTCCATAATCTCCACATCGGTCTCAAGTTTCTCGAATTCAACAGGAATGAAAGTCTTAACAAAATACTTGGCTTTCTCCAGGTCTTTATCCACATCAGGAATCCTATAGCTTCTTGGTAATTTCTCTTTCTCATTTTAGGCCATACACATGGAATGCGTTTGGATGAACATGAGGTACACGACGGCTTCAGCTCATAGCACTTCTTCTTTCTTTTACGGCCTTCGTTAGAATGTCAGTGACAGAAGCTGGTCGTGGAAAGTTAGAGGAAAGAACTTACAATTGAAACAACCAATCTTTGATCTCTTTATTTTGGATTGTGGATTACTTGGGATTGTACACTCCGTGGTAGAATCTGAAGCATCGAGCTGAATGATAAGCTCATAAGGATTGGCAATCATGACAGATCTGAGAGGCGTCTTTTAAATGTTAAATGTTTCGATTGAACTATGGTGATAAGGCGAAACGGTGATATTCGGTATATAGCTTGATCAGGAACAACGTACTTCAGAGGCAAATAAGAAAGGAATCAGTGTGTGTGTATGGCAAGGGAAGGTGAACACTGAATGATATGAATGAATAGTGGATTCTGCAATCAATCTGAAATCTGAATCCAGAGATGATAGATCGCAGGAGTCAGGACTCAGGAGCAAGGACACAACCACCAGTGATCATCCACCTTGGCGTTGTAGATCTCTGATCTCGCCCTTACCAGCCAGTAGAGATCGGTCATGGGTAAAAAAAAGTACCCGAAAATACCCTCTACCCAGGTAAGGGTAGGAAAGAGTAGTTCGATTGGTTGGCTACCCTCTATTTTAGTATATATCATGATAATTCAATAAACAGTAATGCTGGACATATAGCGGTTGATTAATGATAATTTTGAGCTGATCTAAATCATTTAAATATGGTCCGTATTAACAATAAATTGTCAATTTATTATCTTTTGATAGGTTGGAGAAATGTTTTGACACCTAGTAAATTCAAGGCGAGAACTCATTTCCAAAACATGACAATAATAAATATGAACTATACTTTCGCTTTAAATTCTTTTGACCTTATCTTTCAAAACTGGAGTTACTGGTGATTAGATCCAAATTCTAGACAACCCAGAAACTTCAGTTGCACATCTCTGCAGTATGAAACATTCTATCATGCAATATTTGCTATTCCAATCTTCAAATATGTCGGATGATAAAAGTTAGACTCCCTTATTGACCAATGACTTTCAAGGTCATAAGAGATAACAACATTGACGAAGACAAACGATTTCTTCTGAAGGAGAGCAGTCCTCTGGCAATACTGAATGATCGTTTGGTACGATCATTGCTGTTCCAGAAAAGGTTATGCGCACATATTTATACCTGGGTAAATTCGCGGGTATGGCAGCCTTATTTACCCAGAAACTACCCTGTCAATTTTCGAATTACCCTCCGATCTCTACCAGCCAGAAAAGGGGTACTCGTTTTGAATCCACCTTTTCGAGATATTATGTAATCATCATGCACAGATAAGAGATTATCATAACAACTTTAGGCCTAAGCGGGTTATCTGTTCCGATCTGGATGAATTCTTCGCGACTGGCGAGAAAGGAAAAAAAAAGATAAAGGACTGTGCAGAAGGCTTTTGAGTCCAAGGTCAGGATTCAGCAGCTAGATCAACTGCTGGTTACTGCTTAAACTTAGGGATGAGATCGAATCGAACCAAATCGAATACGCGGCCAGACCCCCTGGTTTTATTCGAAAACTATAATGATGTGTATCTGATTTTCCAATGAAGGTATGAAACTAAAAGTAGCGTTAATCGATTCCTTCGAGCATCTCATGA
>PPNS03000061.1:0-66738 GCA_003708225.3 Williopsis suaveolens | reverse complement strand
TACTTTTGGATATTGTTGGATTCCTCGGCTATGTCAGCTTCTGGAATTTGGGATCTGGTGTATGGAACCATAGTGAATGAATCGGAGAGCTAATGGATGAATGAACTAATATCTGCTCGGCCCCCATGTAAGGTTCGATTAGTAAATCCTTTAGCCTTTTCTGATTGATTGTATATTATAGCATAGTTACTGTCAAGCAGGGTCTTTAGGGTTGCTTATATACCTTAGGGAATGGGTGTTTATGAACACCTGACTCGTGGTATGGGCTGACGTATCTGTATGGTGTTGGCACCAGCTCGTGATACGGGCTGACGTAACCGTCTGGCCCTGACACGGTTGACCATGTTCAGTCATCTCTTTCGACGGTGGCATCTTTAGAAGTCCCGTTATCCTCGTCTGTGTTACTTGTTCAAATTCTTCGAGGGATTTAACCTCAGAGTCTGTGCCTAACTCCCATGATGTGATGAAACAGATATAATCAAGCAATCCGCTCCATGCGTGTGCCCAATTGGAGATTTCTGGCTCGCCTTTATCATTATCCAAGCCCGAGTTCTCTGGATGGACATGCTTATACCCCACAGAGTACAATGAAACTGCTCTCATTGGTAGTGAGTTGTGTAGTTGTTCCATTTGTATAACTAATTGACTCTGTTCCTCAGTTGGTGTGAAATCCTCAGGTACTGGGTCCTTTGGTTGATTTTCACCAAACTTTTCAATGTTTCCACCTTCCTCATCTTCATCTTCGATTCCCTCTCTTAGTTTGGAGAAAGTGAATGAAGTAGAGCACTCGATGACCCTCTTACAACGAACATCGTACTGAATAGGCTTTGCTGTGATGGACAGGTATGGGGAGTCAAATGGTTGAGAGTTGAAATCGCCACCGAAATAGTTAAACCATTCACCGCCTTGTAGCAATCCCACGCGCTCACTGAACTCTTTGAACTTATTGAGGACAACATATGTCTGTCTGGTCCTCTCATATGTTCCAAATGGATGCCAGAACAAATGTGTAGTACCGATCAATATTCCTTTCTTCTCCGTATTTGGGAACTGATCCAATATAGACTTTTGAAATTTCAAAGCAAGGATCAAACCAACATTCTTCGTCACCGTTCTTGGAGAAATCTCACCAGATGATTCCTTATCATAGTCAATGCTCATTCTATCACTCATCTCAAACAATTTAGACTTGAAGAATATGGCAATACCGTGATTCTTATCACCCCATCTGTTGAACTGAGAGTCATACCCTAATTTGCCTAACTCAACTTTCCAAAAAGAGTTATACTGGATCCAATCTACCTCTTGAAGCAGTAGCACATCACTATTATAGTGTTTAAACTCGTTTAATAGCACTTGAGATCTTTTGAACCACTTCACTGCATTCCCACTCGTCGGGAATAGCTTCCGTCTAATCAATGATTGTGCAAGGACATTGTAGGTCATGATAGTGAACTTGAGCCCTCGTGGTCCCTGAATTGATGGTAAGTAGATCATTGGTCTCTTTATAAACCTCAGATCTTTTGGTATGTTGGCCTCATCTGGATCGATGCCTTGTGCTATCAGTGCCTCTCTCTTGGCGAGTTTGGCAGCTTCTCTCTTAGCTCTTTGTTCTGCAATAAACTCTGGTGTGATATTTGCGGGTAGCCTCTTCTTCTTATCACTCTTATCGCTCATTTCTTACTCTGTATTGGTGTTTTCGTTGCTTGTGGCGTGTTGAAGTTCCGCTACTAAGTGAAATTTTTACGTGATCTCTAACCAATTAAATACAACTCGATGAACAGAGGAGCTAAAGCATCTAGATCAACCAGATCAACTAGATCAACTAGAACAAATAGAACAAATAGAACCTAAAACAACTAGAGAAATAGAGAAATAGAGCGACGCTTAGAAATACAAAGAGGTCATGTAACCATCAACGTTTATTCAAGTAGCCCACTGTTCCATATTCCCAACAACTTTCCCATTCCCATTCATAACAACAATCTGTGGAGCCAGTTGCATGTTGTTAGCATCCGCAGGGATCCTACCAACCGGCATCTGTTGTTGTAATCTCTGCTGGTTCTGTTGGACCAAAGTAGGATTGATAGGCTGCACTGTCGGTATGATACTCGATGGATTATCACCACGTAGACGAGCTATGTAGTTCGTTCTGTTTATCGTGCCTAGAAGGGTATCAACTTGTGGTAAAAGTTCTGCAGGGGTTTTGTTCTGAGAGACGAGTTGTCGTAGCAATAATGATTGTTCTTTCAACTGGTCCACCGCTCCAGTCAAATTGTTGTATTCGTTGAGATAAAAGTTCAAGTCGTTCTCCATCTTGACAATCTGTTGTTTCTTTCTCTGTCTACACTTGGAGGCAGCGACTCTGTTTCTCTCTAAGAAGTTACGACGCTTCTCCTCCTCTGTCATGTTCTCTTCATCTTTTGGTTCCTCAGATAGAATCTCCTTAGCCTTCTTCTTTGGTTCTGGCTCTATTTCTGATTTCTTCGTTGCAGCACGCTTTCTTGACTTCTTTGGCTTTGTCTGTTTCTCGTCTTTTACAGCCGACTGTTCCACCGCAGCTTGTTTAGAGGATAAGGCCTGCTCTTGAACGACAGGAGCAGGCGCCACAACAGGTATTGTTGGATTCACCGTAGGATTTGACTGTGCCTGTTGATCAAACTCCTTTGTGTTTGTCCCCAGTAGGGAGCTTAGCCCGGGCGTAAATGCAGTGAACCCAAGAGATCCAGGTGTGCCCATTCCTGTCATCGTTATGTTATTCAACGAGTGTGGGAAGCTTTGGCCACCAGGTGTCAGTCCTGTCCTTATGCTGGAATCATTCGGTGTCAATCCTGTTCTCGGGAACTGGGCCGCACCCCATCCCGTAGGGACATTTGGAGATAGCACCAGAGGTGGAAGTTTACGGCCACCTGGTGTCAAGATCTGTGGTGATGTGGCATTCCCTATACCTGTGCCGGCGACTGATTTGGCAGAGTCCTTAGGGGCAAAGCTCTGCTCAAATGGGTTTGGCTCAAGGTCAAAAGAGGTCTTGGAACTGGCTGCTGTGGACATATTTGAGGTACCTGCAGTCATAACCTTATCAACTCAATCAACAGCTTGGGGTGCTCTCTAATTGTTCCAAGATGAGTCGCTCAAAGTAGCAGCTAAAAAGGCCAGGGGGGTAAGCGTTTAGAGCCGAATATCAAAATCAATATCACAAGGTATGATTAATGTAATCAACCAATAGCCTTCTAAACACGGAGTTCTTCAACTGTCAAAGTTCGTTATCAACAAATCTGTCTGGTTCCTGTAAGGACAGCGTTGAAGCACGGTGACAACATCAACGGTTTTCTCCTGCCAACGGCGGGCAACGAAAAAAAAAGGAAGCGAAAAACGAAACGAAAATAACTAAGCGGGTAAGTTACCCTATGGGGAAATACAGAAGTGCATCATTTTAGGGGCCGCGTATTTAAAGGTTCATCTGGTCAGAGATTACGGTTTACCAGTAACCAGATACTTACTTTCTGTTCACAGTGGTGTGCAAGTGGTGCTCCTGGATAAATATTCCACTGGACCATGCCAATATCACAGTGATTACACTGAAAAATAGTGCACTATGCGAACCAATGTCATAAGAGTCCCTGATGAGATCTCTAAACACTTTTGGTGCACTCCATGTGTATTCGGCAGAGTCAGCAGCTTTGGCAATGATTTCTGCAATCTCTTTGTTGGAGAAATCGGACGGTACGAGGTATAATCTCTGTAGTTGTGTGACCAATGATCGTTGGAAGATGAAGGATGAAACAGACACACCAATAGTAGACCCCGTAGCTCTGAATGCATACTGAATAGATGTTGTGGCAGCTTGGTCCTTCAATGGTACCGAAGCGATGAGCGCAAGCAGTGTCACTGTCAAACTTGAGGCATATCCGGCACCAGGAATGTACAATTCGATGAACTGGAACCAATCTGGTGTATCGCGTCCACTCCTATATAGAGACCATACACCAAAGATTGTGATGAAATTAGCAATCACAGAGAACTTAAGATACTTACCCGTATGTTTCATATAGAGCCCTGAGAGGTATGAACCCATAGAGACACCAACAAAGTTAGCAATTGTTCTTAGACCGATCTGTGTTGGTGTTAAGCCCAAAACTGATGACCAAAAGACTGGTACATAGAAGAGATATGTGAAAACAGCCATGGACATGAACCAATTCACCAGACTTGAGGACAGAACAGTTCGGTATGCCAACAGCTTTACAGGAATCACCGGTTGTGGTGCAACGTTTAACTCAACATGGACAAAAAGGACACCAGTGGAGATCATCAAAATGATCAAGAACCAAAATACTAAACTACCTATCTCTAACTCATTTCCACTGAACGAGACTAGGGCCATAAAGCTTAACAGCATTGTTACCAGGAGAGAAGCGCCGATGAAATCAACCTGTTTCAACTTCTCCTTTTTACTCCCCTGGATACCCAATCCGATGGAGCCTGGCGGTAACTTCATGTTCTTCCAAATCATAACCATACTGAATAATGAGATTGGAACTTGACTATAAAAAGCCCATTCCCAACCAGCATACTTCTGGAAGAAAGCACCCCACATACCACCTGTAGAAGCACCAAGGCCAAACACGATGTTTCCAAATCCTTGATAGACACCTCTTTTACGCAAAGGAACTAGATCGCTCACAGTGATGACACTCAAAGATGTCAAACCTCCACCTCCAATACCAGTGACGAATCTCCCAATGGATAATCCAACCAAGTTATGACAATATCCAGAGATGAGGCATCCCAGGGCAAACATAACATTAGAGAAAATCAAGAGGGGCTTACGGCCAAAGATATCACTCAACTTCCCGTACAAGGGCTGGAAAGCAGAGCACGAGAGCAAGTACGACGTAGCAATCCATGACATCTGTGAAACGGCATTGATATCAGATGCAATAGTTGAAAGCAAAGTGGTAACGACCGTGGTATCCAAGGCAGAAAGGAATCCTCCAATATACAACGATGAGATGATACCAATCAATTGAGATTGTGAAAGTGCTGGAGGTCCATCACTTTGGGCCTCAACGTCCGCAGTAGTATTCTCTGTGGAACCATAGACCTGTTCATGGACTACACGATCAACAGCATGCTCTACCGCGTTTCTAGCAGCAAGTCCTGGAGAGGTGAACGTCGGGTCGTCGAGGGCATCGATGTCTGCCTCCAGCAGTGGTGAGTGGGACATCTGTGACTCAAATTACTCTTTGTGTGGTTTTGCTCGAGGCTCCTAGGTTTCAGAGCACATCTGAAAATAGTCTCGTCTCTTATCTTTTTTTTAATGACGTTTCGGCTGGGATGCCCGATTTGTCTCTAAGTGCGATGGATGCGGCTATGAACACAACAACAACCTGCTGAAGACCAACTGTACAACATTGAAAAAAGCAGGAGACCAACTACAACATGGACAAAATCAACATAAAAGCAAGTTATTCTCCAGAACAGTAGAATGGTATATAAAAAAAGAAAGAATAGAGGAACTCATTATAGTGGGGGTATATCGTGATAAGCTTATTCAAGAACTTCATCGAGAGACTGTTCCTCAGCGTAATCCAACTCCTCATCATCATCCACAGTGGCCTCTTGGTATTGTTGGTACTCAGACACCAAATCGTTCATGTTGGACTCAGCCTCTGTGAACTCCATCTCATCCATACCTTCAGAAGTGTACCAATGCAAGAACGCTTTCTTTCTGAACATGGCAGAGAACTGATCGCCGATTCTCTTGAACAACTCTTGAATGGATGTAGAGTTACCAATGAAAGTGGCAGCCATTTCCAAATCCTTCGGAGCAACCGAACAGACTGCACTTTGAACGTTGTTTGGAATCCATTCAACGAAATAAGCAGAGTTCTTCGTTTGAACCTTGTACATCTCATCTTCAACCTCCTTCACGGATACCTTACCTCTAAAGAAAGCGGCAACGGTCAAATATCTACCGTTTCTTGGGTCAGAAGCAGCCATCATGTTCTTAGCGTCAAACATCTGCTGAGTCAACTCTGGGACCGAAAGGGATCTGAACTCCTTAGAGCCCAATGAAGTCAATGGAGCATAACCAACCATAAAAAAGTGTAATCTTGGGAACGGAACCAAATTGACAGCCAATTTTCTCAAATCGGAGTTCAACTGACCAGGGTAACGCAATGAAGTGGTAACACCAGACATCACAGAACTGACCAAATGGTTCAAATCGCTATAGGATGGTTGGCTCAACTTCAAAGTCTTCATACAAATGTCATACAACGCCTCGTTATCGATACAGAAAGTCTCATCGGAATTCTCAACCAACTGATGAACGGACAAAGTAGCATTATATGGCTCGACCACGGTGTCAGAGGTCTTTGGAGATGGCACAATGGAGAACGTGGCCATCATTCTATCTGGGAACTCTTCCCTAATCTTAGAGATCAACAAAGTACCCATACCGGAACCGGTACCACCACCGAGAGAATGGGTGATTTGGAAACCTTGTAAAGAATCACAACCTTCAGCTTCTCTTCTAACGATATCCATGACGGAATCGACTAATTCAGCACCTTCGGTGTAATGACCTTTTGCCCAAACGTTACCAGCAGAGGATTGACCATAGATGAAGTTATCTGGTCTAAATAGGTTACCGATCCTGGAGTTCTTGACGGCGTCAATGGTACCTGGTTCCAAATCGACGTTGACGGAACGTGGAACGTACTTACCAGAAGATGCCTCATTGAAGTAGACGTTCAATTTTGATCTTTGGATCTCCTCGGTACCGTGATAGTTACCGTTGCTGTCCAAGCCATGTTCGCCACAGATGGTTTCCCAGAAGGCAGCACCCTGTACAGTGGTTAGTATTCCTCAATAAAAACGCGTGTAAAACTGTTTTGTTTACACGTCAACAAGAACAGCTCGACTCACAATTTGGTTACCACATTGACCAGCAGACAAGTGAATCTGTTCTTCATGTTAGTATCACTGGGTTAATGTATCAGACGAGATGGAAAGATATGCTGTGTTCTGGTGAATAAAACATTCCGCACACGTCCAGGATCTGGCGTTGTTTCATATTTGAGATTCAGATGGACGCGTAGCAGCCCGTCTTCTTCCCACCTTATAAGACAGAATGGAAAGCACAGATTCCTCTCATCACTGCATGAAAGCCAAAAAGACTCACAATTTCTCTCATTATTGATGCAGCGCTTGAACTCTTTAGCCCTTCTCCGTTGTGAAAGTTCGCCTCCCTTTTCAGCTTTTTTGTTTTGATTTTTCTGGCCTTTTTCGTTGTTTACACTTTCGGGTAGAGAAAACGAGAGCAAAATGGACTAAAGGGGAAATGTTTCCCAAAACGAATGCAACGCATCGATGGGTCGGGCGTTCCCATGACAACGCGAAATGTAAACACAGCGTTGACTTCCTAAACAGGAACTTCTAACAAACGTTGTTGGATTGTCTTGTTTTGACTTCCTGAACAGGTAATTCCAACAAAACAGCCAAGGCATAGCGAAGTGTGGCCGACAAGGGAACAGCCAAGCGCAGCCCTCCCTTCCCCCAAGTAGCGGCCAAAGCGCATGTAAAACGAGGTAACCGATGGCTTCCAACTCTTTTGGGTTGTGTTAAGTCGAAAAGGCCAAGTAGACTGTGGCTATCAAACCGCTAAAGTGCTACGCCTCTCTACCAATCGATTGATTCCACCTCTGCCTATCACCATTTCTCTCTCTTTCTCTCTCCCTGCTGATCATCCACAACTGATTACGCGCCACCGCCCGTGTGTTTTTTTTCCCAGATATCTATATAAGCCGTCGTCGTCCATCGCTCTCGCTAGCGAATATAAGCACTGTACACCAACCTTCCATTCATCTACACACACACACATACACAGGCACACGTCTCACCCAAAAGACAACGATGTCAGCACCTCCAGTCACGTCGTTCTCGAGGTTCGTCGAGCTTGCGAAGCCAAAGATCTTTGTACGTATACATCGCAGATCGCTCTCTTTCTTATCTTGTGATCCCCGACTAACACAAACGGAACAAGACGTCCCAGTTCTTTTGGTACTTGGGCCATGTCTTCACCGTGGTAAACACTGTGCTGTATCAGATCTTAGCTATATTCTCCACCAGGTCCGCAGTGAAGCACTATAACTATGCGCTATTATCCATCGTGACCACATATTCGATAGTACTTTTCCAAGTGATGAAGTCATCCAAGGCAAGTATATTCAGCGTGAAGAACCTCTCCAGTAACGATAACTTCCAATATTTGTCACTGGCTGTTGTCTGGTACCTGTGTTCCGGCGTCAAGGTTATCAGCGGTGGCCTATACCCTTTTATCATATATTCCACTTTCCATACTGCTAATTATTTCAAGAACCATATTTTGCCAATCTTACCAAATGTGAGCCCATTGGTGAAGGATCGCTATGCTGGGTTCATCTCACATTTCATCACGCAGTACAACGAACAGTCGTTGATGGCTGCGACGAACTGTGAGATATTCATCTTAATCCAACTGACCCTTGGTTCCCCACTGGTGTTATACTACTTGATCACTAACTTCTGGCTGGCCGTTGTCAATGTGGTTGTGCTGGTTCAGTACGCATGTTTCATCAAGTTCAGATACAGACAGTCCAAGCATACAAAGATGCTGTTTGACGGGACAGTGTACAAGTTGGAAACGGTGGTGAACTCTGGGAGGGTCCCTGGCGGTCTAGTGAACTATTACTACCAGGCGAAGCAGCAAGTGGTGCGTATTGTGAATGTCTTGCCTTGATATAATTCTAATTAATGTATCGCACCATTATCCATACAGACTTGAAAGTCAGCCCTTCTCATACTCATCCTCCTACTATTTGGCCCCAGGTCTTCATTCAGTAAACTCGTTAAACCACAATGCGGATACTATAGTCGACGGTCGTCCTCGCCCACAACACTGTGCACAACACCCAGGGCCCTATCGGTGATAATAGACACCCAAACCCGAGGCGCCCGCCCCTCGGAAGTGCTGCCCGCCAGCGAAAATTGCCAGGGGAGGCCCACCACAGTTGTTATCACCAACCTGTTTGTTCAAAAGAAGCGCTGAAAATCTTCTGACCAAGAAACAACATCCACAAAGATGAACACAGAGTACGACTACTTATTCAAGCTGCTTTTGATCGGAGACTCTGGTGTCGGGAAATCCTGTTTGTTGTTGAGATTCGCCGACGACACCTATACCGCTGACTACGTTTCCACCATTGGTGTTGATTTCAAGATTAGAACCATCGAATTGGACGGCAAGACCATCAAATTGCAAATCTGGGATACCGCTGGTCAAGAGCGTTTCAGAACCATCACTTCATCGTACTACAGAGGCGCGCATGGTATCATTATCGTGTATGACGTTACTGACCAAGAGTCGTTCAATAATGTTAAACAATGGCTACAGGAGATTGATAGATACGCCACCGGTGGCGTCATGAAGTTGCTTGTCGGTAACAAGAGCGATCTGACAGATAAGAAGACTGTGGACTACAATGTCGCAAAGGAGTTTGCCGACGCGTTGGATATCCCATTCCTGGAGACTTCTGCTTTGAATTCCACAAACGTTGAACAGGCGTTCTTCACCATGGCCAGACAGATCAAGGCCAACGTGTCCAATAACACCAACAGCGGTGCTAACAACAAGAGCGCTGTCAACTTGAAGGGCCAGTCCATCGCTGGTGGGAGCTCAAGTAACTGTTGTTGATTACTGGGGCCTATTATTCTTTTCATACCATACTCTATCAGGCCCAGTATGACTACTACATTCTCTTTTTATCCCTATGTACTGCTTTCTGGTGTGTGCTTAAACCTCTGTCTAAGTTTGTTTCTAATATCGGTAAAATTTCACATCTGTTGTAGGAACTAGTAATAACCTATCTATACCTCATCTTTGGCTTATCGCTTCTCTTCTCCATCTTCAACTGTCTTTTGCTCTTCTCTGGCTCTTTAGCTGCGGTGGCCTCTGCAGTGGGGGTCTTACCACCGAACAGCTGTCTTCCAGCATTGACCAGCCCGTAGAGCTTATACGCCGCAAACCCTGGAATTATAAGGTACAACCACCATATCTTTGTAGTGTTGAACAGCAGAGAGAGCAGATTAAACAGCACAGTCAAATAGATGATGTCAAACAGGTACTCAGTAAGACCCTCCTGTGCCAAGTCCTGTCCCGTGCGGATGATCTTACCAGTGGAGTCCACCAACGGACGCCCTGTCTTCTCCAAGGTGTACAGACATAGAGCAGCTGGAATGGAGAAGATCACAAACGGTTTCCAGTTGGATGGACGATGCAACAGGAAATTGCACACTGCGAAAACCACGAATGAGACCACTGAGACCAAGTGAATTTCTTTGAGGATCTTGTTGTTCGATGCCACTTGTTTCTTAGCGGACTGTCCTGCCATTTTGTCTCTCCTCCTGTTCTTCTTCTTCCTCTTTTTGGACAGTTGCAGTAGTGAAAGGAACAACTGAAAAGTCCATGTGTATTTGTCAGCGCTGACTCAGCAACCACTTTGGTTGATGGCCAATTTTTTTTTCCTTTGACTGACAAATTTGACCAGAAGAGAAGGAAGACCGAAAGGGAGAATTGGACTGAGATCGACTGTTCTTTACTGCTCTTTACAACAAGCACAACACACATACCACACAAGAACATAGCAGAATGAGCAGAGAAGGATTCGTCGCCCCACAGAACCTCAGTTCGGCTGCCTCAGGGTTCACCGCCAACAAGAACAACACTGTCAAATACATCTGTACAAACTGTGCAACCAGCGTTTCGCTCGGGAGAAACGATGCCATCAGATGCAACTCATGTGGTCACAGGGTGTTGTATAAGGCTAGAACGAGAAGAATGGTGCAGTTTGAAGCGAGATGAGATGATAGTCGTCCACTTCAAGAAGACTATTGATATGAATCTGTCAGACAGTAAGTACTACTGTTAAGAAGTGAAGGGGGAGAGGGGGAGTAGGAGACATGTATGTTGCATGATGTTTAGAAGAAAAATGTCTATTCGAACCTCTATGATGGAATTTCAGAGGTACGCTGTATCATAAGGGGGGTCCATGTGATCCAGCAGAGTTGCAAAAAAAAAGATGGGGAGGTTTAATACAAGTGTTTGTTATTTGTTATGATTTAAACGTAAGCTGGCAGGTCCTGATCTATAGCTAACCTATAGACTAGCGATATAGACGCAACGGTCGTTTTGGCTCTTATCACACATGCCTACTGTGGCAAGGCCGGGGTTCTTGGTCTAGTTCTCCGAGCCCGTCACCGAGCGAACCTATAAAAACATCAACCTTCTTTGGGGTACCTCACCTTCTTTCCTCTCCTTTCCTCTTCTCTGCAACCACAAACATCACCCGCACAATGGCATTCAACTACGCCCGTGAAGCACGCAAGGTTCTATGTATCGGCCGTAACTACGCTGCCCACATCGCTGAGCTCAACAATACCAAACCATCACAACCATTCTACTTCCTCAAGCCCTCAAGTTCCATCTTGGAACAGGGCACAGGTCCGGTGCTCATCCCAAAGGGAACCATTGTGCATCATGAAGTGGAATTGGCAGTGGTGCTCAACAAAACTTTAAAGAACTGTGACCCTGCTACATTCACTGAGAAGGATGCGTTGGATGCGATTGAAGGTTATGCCCTTGCTATTGACTTCACCGCAAGAAACGTACAGGATGAAGCCAAGAAGAAAGGGCTACCATGGTCCATTGGTAAGGGGTTCGATACCTTCTGTCCATTGAGTTCGTTCATCCCAAAGGACAAGATCCCAGATCCCTACAACGTTGAACTATACCTCAACATCAATGGTGAGCAAAAACAAAGAGATCTCACCAGTTTAATGATCTTCCCTATCCATAAGATCTTGAGCACTATGAGCTGTGTTATGACCCTGGAGAAGGGCGATATTATCCTCACAGGTACTCCAAAGGGTGTTGGTCCTGTCGTGCCAGGCGATCATATCACTGCTGGTTTGTTGGTGGATGGAAAGGAGATCGAAGAAGCCAAATTGGATTTACCAGTGGACCAAAAACCAGGTCCATACGAGTATAGAGAGACCTGAGATACGTGATTACGAGTCCTTTGATCCTGTAGACGCTGTGATATCAACTTCCTAATCAAGTACTATGTCCGTACTACATACAACGTTGCTACATGCGTGCGTGTCAAGCCCGTTAAATCCGCTTACAGTGGTCATATCCCCTATATTATGGCAATCAAAACTTAGCCGTTACCATATGGGATAAAAGAGCAGCATGTCATACCGAGCTGAAAGTGAGAATTGTTGGGGACTATAAAAGGAGCTGCTTATTTTCAACTCAAAACCTGAGGATATAACTAACCAGAAAAATGAGCCTCAACGTCACGAAGAACACCTTTTATACCCTGAACAACGGTATAAAGATTCCCATCAATGCCTTGGGTCTATATAAGACTGCAGAGAATGAGGCATCAACCATTGTGCAACAGGCTCTGAAAGTTGGATACAGACATTTTGACACTGCAAAGTTCTATGCGAAGTATGTATGATGTTTCTTACACATATGGTTCGGAAGCACTGACAATGTTACAGTGAAGAACAAGTTGCTAATGGATTGGCTTCATACCTCGAAGACCATCCAGAATTGAAAAGAGAAGATATCTTCTACACAACGAAGATCTGGCACGAAGATCAAGGTTACGAGAATGCCAAGCAGGCTATCGAACTGTCTCTAAAAAAGGCTAAAGCCATTGGGTACATTGACCTATTCCTTATCCATTCTCCAATGACAAATCGACAACTGAGATTGGAAACGTGGAAGGCGTTACAAGAAGCTGTCGAGTCAGGTGCTGTGAAATCGATCGGTGTTTCTAACTATAGTGAACGCCATTTGGACGAGTTGCTGTCGTGGGAAGGTCTGAAGATCAAACCAGTAGTTAACCAAGTGGAACTGCACCCATGGATGCCAAGAATTAATCTTGTCCAGTACTGTAAAGACAGGGGAATCCTGATGGAAGCATATGCTCCAATCACGAGAGGAAAGAAATTCAATGATCCTATTTTACAACAAGTGGCAACGAAGCATGGATATACTCCTGCTGAGGTGCTGATTAGATGGTCCTTTGATCGTGGTTTTATCGTCCTAGTGAAGACTTCCAATGTTGATAGATTAAAGGGTAATTTTGATGTGCTGGATCATGTCAAATTGGACGAAGAGGACCATAACCTGTTGAACTTCCCTGAGAGTCATGAGAAGTGTGTAGTATGGGACCCAACCACGTATGAGGGGTGATTCTTTCTGTCTCTACTATATAACGTTTTTACCAAGTATCTTTATTTCCATCGCTGAACATATTTTACAAAGAGATCTGATGAGCGTAAACGATGTATGGTATAAGGATATAATTCATCTTGCTGGTGACAAAAACTTCAAGAGAACTATATAGCATGCATATGTAAAATCAGAAAAGACAACGAAATGAACAAAAAAAATAACCCATAAAAACCCCTTAAAAACCTCATGATATTCAAAGCTGGAGATCACTCATGAACAGATCCTAATGGTTGACCCATCTTCACTTTCTCACCTTGTTTAATGTCAAATCTAAACTGTTTTGGAGCTTCAAATACCAGAACGACAGTCGAACCTAACATAAACCCACCAACTTCCTGACCTTTGGTCACCGGGAATCCACCAAGAACTTTTGAAGCATTTGTGTACGTGGCTTCATAGCATGTCTGTTTCTTGACTTTCACAGGGTAACCTTGGGAATCTGTATAGTGTGGAGATTCATATTTGGTGTTGGTAGTCAAATCCTTGTCGAAATTCACTTTGATACTACCAACGTTTGTAGCACCAACAGGGGTCATACTGAAGAAACCATGCTTCCAGTAACCCAACAAGGACACTCTTTCGTTCAAGACAAACAAGTTCTCCAAGGTCTTTTGGAAATATGGAGCAACACTATATAGCTCCCCGATGAAATGACGTCTCAACTGTACCACCCAATTAGTTGGTGAGTGGTATCTGTGATAATCACCTGGAGCTAAATAGATCACCGCAAAGAACAACTCTTTGTCTGAATCGTTTATGAGCTTGGCCTTGGTTAGTTCAGAGGCAACTTGGGCAATTTTGTCCGTTCCAGCCTTCTCTGTAGAACGATCACCTTCTTCTTTATAAACAATCTTCTTCAAATGAGAAACATTCTTACCTTCACCACCGATGATATCATCCAAAGTATAAGAGATACCGTTGATCTGAGCGAATTCTTGGTGTCTCTTAAGAACTTCTTCTTCATTTGGGTGATCAAAACAGACCTGATGTGATGGGGCGGCAAGCTTAGAATTGGTGGCATCCCCGAGGAAAGAGTCGATCGAATAGGTCATCCCTTTAACTTGTTCAATCTCACCGTTATCAATCACACCAAAGTGAAGTACGAGACCATCACTAGGACACACAAGATCAGATTTCTCATCGACAGGTCTTGCACCATCGGCCAATTCCCTGTAGAAAAATTCACTCAAATTCTTATAGTTAACCAAGTCCTTATCCTTCATCTCATCAAGGTTGGCACCGAAACAGTAGGCATAGAACTTGTAACCTGGAGCACGTAGCCAAACGGGTAGATCGATGCTGTTGATTTGACCCCAGAGTCTTGAAATCGCGTTCAATGGGAGTGTTGAATAACAGAAGAAAGTCCAAGAGTGACTTGGTTTCACCTTTTGATCATCATCTTCCTCATCTTCTTTAGCTCTGGATTGATGGTAGATTCTAGCGGACATTCCATAGAATATGAAGCCAATCGAAAACAACACAAAATATTTGATCAATTGGGAGTTTGGCTTAACATCTTGCTTTGTAGTAGATGACCCATTGAGTCTCTGGTACGACTGTGAAAGGCTTCTGATCGGTGGTAATCTGTCCTTGATGCCGTTCTTCAACTGTGAGCCATAGTAGAAAGTGTTATAGTAGAGGGCATTGCGCTTTGGTCTTGGAATCTTTGGGAATGGATAAGAGGACATGAGTCGTGTGCCAGCCTTGACGGTGCGTGCCAAACGGGCAGTTGAGCCCTGCTTAGACAAGGATTCTATCGCCTGGGCGGTGGCCCTGGCCTTGGGAGTCAAGGTTGCGGTGGAACCTTTGACATGTGAAAGCATTCTTGTGTGTATAAAATGGAAAGATGGAAAAGTCGTGTGATGGGCGGATTGTCTCCACAGGATAGATGATGGGAGGAATAAATGAGTGTGTGACGGTGTGCTTCAACAAGAAAGAATAAAAGTGGTAAACCGAACAAAAGATAAACCACCACCTTCTTTTTTAAGTCCTCAACCACACTTTTTTTCACCTTCGTTTGTTGTTTTGTGAGGGCTTTGTGAGAACACCGGGGAAGAAAAAAAAACTTTGTGGGCGCGGAAGTTGGCACGCGAGATTTCCGTGCTTGTGGCTCCAACCGATCTGAGTTGAAACCGCAAAATTCCGACTTCAACTAAAAAAAATGAATTCCGGGGAGCGTGTGGTTGGAGACACACTGGGACATTTATCCTAGTACTGCAAGATTCAATGTGCAGCGACACCCTCGAATGGGTTTAGAAAGGACTACAAGGATGCTTATCGGTGTTTCAGGCACCCTGGGTTCAGGGAAGACCGAGATCGCGCGATACTTGACTTTCCAGGGCTTCAAACTCATCAGTGTTAACAGGCAAGACGACCTATGTTCTGAGATTGATGGTCTTCAAGTGAACGAATCTGCCCTTGATGCGCGCGAACTGACCCCAGAGATGGTCTTCGATAACTTGGAGGACCTCATATTCCATGTCACAAACAACTGGAAGACCCACTATGTACTTACAGATGTCACCTCGATAGATGAATTGTCACAACTACGTAAGAGGCCCTTCTTTCTCCACGTCTCTGTGGATGCCCCATTGAAACTCAGATGGCTAAGATACAAGAGGTACTATCCATCCTTGGAATTGGTCCAATTCGCTGATATCTCTGATGCGAAAACCTATAGCAAAACCACGTTGTTGATAGAAGTGATCTCCATGGCAGATATCAAGGTCATCAACACTTCTTCAAATGTTGAAAACCTGTATGTCCAACTCTCAGAACTCAATTTACTCGATCAGACACGCCTAAGACCTTCATGGGACGCTTACTTCATGCGCTTGGCTGACTTAGCTGCACTCAGATCCAATTGTATGAAGCGTCGCGTTGGTGCTGTCATTGCCCGCGATAAACGTGTCATTGCAACTGGTTATAACGGTACTCCACGTCACATGACAAACTGCAACGAAGGAGGTTGCCCAAGATGTAACGATGGAAATGGCTCTGGTGCTGGTTTATCTACATGTCTATGCCTTCACGCGGAGGAGAACGCCCTATTGGAAAGTGGAAGAGATAGAATCGGTACAACTGCAACCTTATACTGCAACACTTGTCCATGTCTCACATGTTCGGTGAAGATTGTTCAGGCTGGGATCAAAGAAGTCGTCTATTCCCAAAGCTATAGCATGGATGATCTCTCTTCAAAAGTGCTGAGAGAGGGTGGTGTCATCTTGAGACAATACATCTCCCCAAAGGAAGGTATCATGATATGATAACTACATTGATCTAGACATAATCTTCATTAGTTTATAGAGCAACGAAATACAGATGCAATTTTTCGTAATCTAGGCCATCACACTCCATAAGACGTCCTTTAAATTATCGACAAATTCCAATGATAGGTAAGAACAGTCATTCGAGCTCAATATCTTGTCGTAATACGAGAAAATCAGCTTCAAGTTCCATAAGTCCTCAACACTTTTTGGCTTACGTGCCAAAGACGAAAGTTCAAGCTGTCTGTCAAAGATGTTCACCATCATCTCAGTGTTATCCTCGCCAAGAAGTTGTTTGAGTTCTTGTTTCTTGAAACCTTGAAGAACCTCAAAGTTAAGGAAACAGTCGGCTCCAACTGTGGCGCCCTCGAACTTGGCATTGATTTCCTTTAATAAAACTTTGACTGACTTTTTTATCACTGCAATCTTCTGTTTCTTGTAAAGGAAGATGTCCTTTGTTGTCTTGAACAATTGGGAACCTTCAACCTGGACATCAAAGAATCCTTTAGATTGAACAGACACCCTGGCTATATCGTGAAGTGGCGGTAACAAATTAGGTGTTTTCATGATCTTAGAGGAACCGTCTTCAAGATCGATCGTAACCTCAGCCTCCACAATTTCAGAGGACTCAATGTCACGAGTGACAAGGCATCTTGGCTCAACAGCCATAGACCAGAAATGACGTAAAGCCTGTAAGTGGGTCTCATCAGCATCTGACTCAGTTCGTGGGAAAAGCGGGTAAATAGCAGTGATCAAGGATGCAACACCAAAGTTGGAGGACGTATTAATAGCATACTGACCACCTCCCAAGAATAAGAACCCAAGCGCCATATTTGTGGCCATAAATTTGCCATAAGCGCTCGCCTGATCTGGATGTTGGAACTTCCCATGGAGGATTCTTAGTCTTCTAAAAATCTCCAAGTCACCTGTGGCCGCCATAATTAAAGACATGGCGATAATCATACAAGTTTGAGCTTGCGTAAGGGCCAAGTTGGCTAATTTGGCTTCATAGCTGTCATCATCGTTCAGCTGATCAATCATCACGGTTATCTGATCGTAGAGATGCATGATAGTGTCACGGGCAATGAGGTCTGATGTGGATGCGAATTTGATACCCATAACCAAACACAAGCCTGAAATGATATAGAAATAGTTCAGATTGGAAGTCTTATTCTGGTTGTCAAATCTCTTTTCCAAGATTATCAACGGGATCTGGGATTCTATCCAGGTTTCTGTCCTGCCAATATAATCCCACATGATTAAGTTCTTGGCCAATGCTCTCAACAAGAGTAAATCAGGTCTGACATAGTCCAGAAGCTGTTCTGTCTGTGGTATAGAAAGTTTCTTTGCAAGCGTTTCATCATTAGTCTTCAAATAGATGAAAGCCAAGGCAAGAATAGCGCCAGCCATTGACTTATCAAATGCTTCACTTGTCTGGACATCCTTCATAGAGACGGCGATATCAATCAACTTGTCAACAACATGTGTATCGCTGAATCCCTTTGGATCATTTGCCTGACCCAAGTTAACATAACCAAGCGCAATTCCAGCTGCTAATCTGTAGCTCTCATCAGATATCCTCTTCTCGTCAACAATAACAGTCCCGTTCACTTGAGACAACAAAATCTCACTCATTCTTCTATGTTGAGATTCCAAGTATAAGAGGCCAATGCCCATCAACCCGGCAGCTTGAACAGGAGTTGACACAATAAGGTCGCTTGCACCTTGTGGAAGTAGCGCAACAACATGGACACTAAGCACTCTTGTCAATTTCACATCCATTGTTCCTCTTAAACTTGCGCTCATACCTAATAGAAGACCAACACTTGTGAATGTATGCTTTGGGCCCAAGTAGTTGTAGATGTTCCATTCTTCAAGAGACTTCAAGTGGCCGTTCAATCCAAGGCCTAAGAGGAACCCAGCATGCTGTGCCGTAAGGGTCGAGGACTTGTTGAATGTAATCCAGCTTCCAGTTATGCCCTTAGCATCCTTCGAAATGGTTAAACCATTGGCAGCACCATTATGGAAATATCCCCATTGAAGAGCACAAGCATTAATAGCTTCCTTGTTAGGCGAGACGGTCATATTCTCTGGTTGGATCACTGTGGTGAAGTTCATCTTCCATAAAGGAAAAATCTCAGTAGTCAATGGACTCTTCATGGAGTAAAAAAGAAGAGACTTACCAATAGGCATCGTGAGTGTTCTGATACAAGCCAAAGTAGCCAAGTCCTTTTGTCTATTGAGAGACTCTTGTTCTGGCATGTTCAACAATTCTTCAGCCATGATAGATTGGATTTGTGAGGTTTCCAGTAACTTTGTGATTTCCCAAAACCTTCTATCGCTGTTAAAAATATGCCTTGTGACATCCAATCTGTCCTCTTCGATAGGAGCCGTATGATATGGTGGCTTGGAAATAGCAGAAACGATCTGACTGATATCCTTTGTTTGTATATGTGACTTCTGCTGCATATGGATCCGCTTCCCTTGAAGCTTACTAGCTCTGAGGATTTCCAAATCTTTCCGGTCAATCAATCCAAAATCTTCTAACGATTGATCCAACGGCGATAAATGCTCTTGGCAATAGGATAAGACTTCTTTTAAAGGGACCACAATTCCAATAGGGAACGTTTCGA
This sequence comes from Williopsis suaveolens, assembly GCA_003708225.3. Classification (NCBI taxonomy): domain Eukaryota; kingdom Fungi; phylum Ascomycota; class Saccharomycetes; order Phaffomycetales; family Wickerhamomycetaceae; genus Williopsis; species Williopsis suaveolens. The sequence continues at coordinate 47,485 of PPNS03000061.1, read as the reverse complement.
GATCCAAAAGGGAAATTTTGAATTCCCCTAGCATATGAACAACATCTGTCGGGGAGAAATCCGGTGACATTATGACCTCAAAGAGTTTCATCACATAGTGTGTTCTTGGTGTCACTCTTTCATCAACACTTTCATCCTCTTGTGAAAGTTGAGAGAAAGTGCAAAACGGTATGATTTGTGAATCGAATAGAGAGGTCAAAGAGCGCAACAGGTCAGGAGGTGATGTAAGAAGCTGCGGCTGTCGAAATCTAATCGTGTTGTTCAATTTCACAGCATCCACACCATAGAAGGTTTTCCAGCTGTCATTCCACGACATCCAATAAGTCAATTGTGCCAATAGGAGGCCTAACTTGTCTACGGATTGAGCTTCAAGTATGTTGAGTTTGAGGTCCTCGCGGATCACATGTAGTGCTGTGACAATATTTGGAGCCATCTCTGAAAGTGAAAACTCATCTTCAAGAGCTCTCATTTGAAGAGGTGTAATCCTTGAGAGTAATGAGGACACGATATTGGTCGAGTCAACAGAAGATGGTTTCACAGCATAGGGGAGAACTATTACCAATATCGTCAGCATGAACGCCTCCCACTCTTCAAGTATGAGTGCGTATGCATTGATGTATGTGAGCAATATGTAGTTAAAAGTGTATGAGTTTGTGATGTATTTCAATGAATTAAGGCATCTCTCCACAAGTTCTGACTTTGGTCCTAATGGTAATTCATAATTAATAAGATGCCCATTCTTGTCTCTCGCGACCATATTGGATCCAAAGATATCAAGAATCTGGACAATCCTATCAGATGGTTCTATAACCGATGTTGACATTTGGAGAACCGGATTGAACAGAACAAGCTCATTCTCCTTCGAAAGCAACAAACAGAATCCCGGAATATCACATACTCCAAAATCTGTATATTTCTCTGAAAGATCTGTTGTCCTGATGAATCTTGGAACAGAGACTGCAGAAGTTGAAGATTCAAAGACCAAGGCATGGAAGAACCTGGAGTCCAAACTCTTTAAAATAACCGCTTCTTTGCTATCGAAGACCATACTAGAAGCCCCGATATTTCCCTCTTTGTCATGAAGCGGTATTGATTGAAGCTTGGAGAGAATCGCATCTTTCTTCATGCTTACTTCGTATGTAGTCCCAGAATGCGGAGTATCCGCAGATCTAATATTCCCATTAAAGTCATAAGAGGCCATTCTGTCGATAGACATGGCTTCCGAATGTGATGCATTTCTCTTCCTCTCTATCTTTATCTCATCCACTGGTGCATCTTCCTCGTGGTTATTAATATGGGATGTTCTTCTAAACGGCTGTGATGCCTTTCTCCTTATGGTGGCAGACTTTGAAAGAATCGTTGCCGACCTATTAAGGAACCTCACATGATAGATGTTCAATGCACCTTCATATTCGTCGAATGTAACTGCAATAGAACAATCGCCATTGGGGAAAAGTATCAATCTTTCAGATGCTGAGAGTAATGACGTTGATGATGAGACAATGACACCCAATTCCTTCATTGGTTCCGATATGGTCATAAAGGATGAATGCACTCCATTTCCCCTATCCAATACCACACCGTTATCGTATGGCAATGCCTTGCTGATACGAAATGCAAAGCTCATTACATGATTCTGACCATCTCGTCCATAGATCTGAGTTGATTCCCCAAAGACAACCACAAGCTTCTTCTCCCGGTCTTCACCCTTGGTCGTGAACGTCGAGAAGAATGCATTTATCACTTCTGTATCATAGCTAAGTTTCCTGTTGAGTATCCCACCTTGGTACCAATACACAGTGTTTTGACTGATCAAGAGCATCTCTCCATTCGAGGACAACGACGCGCGTGAAACGTCGTCATGAGTGCCGTGTAGATGGGACTCACGCCATTTATCCCTGAGTATAATCTTGGGAACCTCCATCATTTTTCTCAATCTTAGTGAATTGGGCTGTTTTGTTGTTGATTTGAAGTTTAACCGCTGAGTTCAGGCACTGAGATCACTGACTTTTAGATTTCTGAGAGGTAAACAAAGAGACTACCCTTGACATCAACGCAACAGAAATTTACTACCATGCAAAAATCCGAGGCAAGGATAGATCCACAAAGAGGGCAACTAAGCAGAACTGTGTGGTTTAACAATAGATTATTATTCGAAGGTGAGAGCAAGCTTGAGGTTAGCCGGAAACTCGTAGTAGATGTACAATTAGTGCGCGGTTGCGCAAACGCGTATCAAAAAAATCAGGGCCGAGCAGGGAATTGAACCCTGGACCACTCACACCCAAAGCGAGTATCATACCACTAGACCACGCGGCCGATTTCTTGAATGTTTGGAGATGCCGTTAAATCAATCTGAAGTGATAAGCGAGTTTTGCTCGCAAATTTCCTTCTCGCTTCTCAATTTATAAATACCTAGCTTGAACTTAGTAATTAGTAGTCTTGTATATCGTGACTCGTCTGTGAATGGTTGCTAGATAGATTAATCATTAATCATTATGCGGTAACATTAAACATCTGTTTCTGACATGTGTCCATATGGTCTCATCGAGTGTGCTGAAGACCAGACACACAGTACCACAGCAATGGGAATATGGGGTAGTCCAGTTATCCAATTCTCTAGAAATGCTCTTCTTCTCATTTCATCGATGGAACTTCGGCCATGGTTACTACTTAAGGATCTCGACGAGTCAGCTTTCTGTCAAAAAGGAAGCTTCTTACCGTGTGAGGCGGACCCTAAGTTGTACAAGATCGTGAAGAAGCACGGTGTTCCACAGGTGACTTCTTGTTGAGAAGAAATTAGTAATTATAAACAAAACGTCCAATGTACATGCGGAAAGATTCATAATAAACTACACTAATTCCTATTAGGATGAGTCAACGTAAAAGGCTCTTTAGATAAACCAGATTCTTATGAGGCTACCTCTTGGTGGGACTCAAAAAGCCCCTTAAAGAAGTAGTGACTCCATAGACTATTACCATGGCTCATCTAATTAAGTATATCATTGTTGTTATCGGTTCACCGTTCGTCAGTGATTGCATTGTAGCTCTAAAACTTTGGAAATTGGTGCCATCACAGGTTGGTGGATACGGAAGTATTTAAAGTTCATATCCCTCTCATGAGCTATTCCATCAATTCTATGCCATCTATTATATAGAATTCACCTATGCTAAAAGGATAAAACTCTTAATCTCATTGGCTCCTCACCATGACTGTTTCCGTCGTTTTTTTTTGTTTAACAAATAACGTATACATAAGATTCATGTTAAGTTATATCTTCTCCTCTGAAACTGGAGATTTGTAAGAGTTAAAAAAAATACAGAAAATACGCTTTATAATCTAGTGTAAAAAAGGCCAACGATGCCTCAACAGCATAATGGATTATTGTCCTTGTTTTAATTATATTATGATAATATTATCAATAATTTCAATTTTGTAAATACAAATCTCATGATGATTTTGAGAAAATTGAAAATTTTGGACATATAATGTTTCGGAAGTTCTAGATTATTGATCGTTGCGTTGGATTCTTTTATATGCTCTATTCTTCAGTCTAGGTCACGAAGGACTGCTAGTTTGATATGGATACAGCATTATCATTTTTGACGGCGATTTATTTTTGGGACTTGATTCGCAGATGAGGGACTTGATTCGCAGATGATGGACGTATCTGTGGAACTTGGATTGGATCTGTACAGGTCACAGGTGTACATCACTAGCTTCTCGAATGTTGCTATGTCCCAGTCTCTTTCTGAGGTACTGGAACTATTTCATAAAAGTTGGTTCTTCAGGCATAGTTGCCAGTTCGATCAACAACCCAAATCCGAGATAGTTTAGTGGCTAGAATTACCGCTTGTCGCGTGGTAGACCGGGGTTCAATTCCCCGTCTCGGAGTATTTTTTTTCTCAGGCCGCACCGGACGTTGCGCACGCACACGATGATTGTACAATTTGAGTTTCCACTAAATATTTCTATATAATAGATAATGTATATCTTGAGGAAATCGATGAAAGGCCTAAAGAATGGGATGAAAATGAAAAAATTAATTACTGGAGATTGTTCTCAACATCTCTTTGCCCATGCTGCTCATCATGCAAATTCCCTTTCACATTTTATTCGGTGAAGCATCTTCTTACAACTATGCAAGGAATGACATATCTTAAGGCTAAAAAGAATACCGGCCTCTTTATCGTGATTTCCAGTTATTATTCTATTGATCCAATTGATCTAATAGGATTCCGGAGTCAGAACTGAACATATATCAAGATTCAACTGTTGGAGATTGTTCTGGACCCCCAAAGAATCCCCTCTAAGTTCACATCCATATTTATGCCACCTCATTTTACTTAAATTCTCTTTGACATACATGCTAGCTTGCAGTCTATTGGCCTATTCACATTTCAATATTCATCACCGCAAATCCGAGATAGTTTAGTGGCTAGAATTACCGCTTGTCGCGTGGTAGACCGGGGTTCAATTCCCCGTCTCGGAGTTCTTTTTTTTAATTGCAAGATGAAACTAGTACTTATGTAAGCAGTCCATCCAAGCGCATAAATGATGACATAATAGCAGGAGAAGAATTTCACGTGCCAACGGTTAAAAAGAAACGCCACAGTTTTCCGAGTCGCATGTGAAGTTTTTTTTTCCTGGCATATGCGAGCTCTGATCGTTTAAAAAGTTCAACACGTTTTTTCCAGCTTCTCTCCTTTTCAAACCTCATTTCTTCAGAGAACGTTCCCCTCCATACAAACAATGTCTGCTCCAGCTGAAACTTTCCTCTTCACATCTGAATCTGTCGGTGAAGGTCACCCAGATAAGATCTGTGACCAAGTGTCTGATGCCATTCTCGATGCCTGTTTGGCAGTTGACCCATTGTCCAAGGTTGCTTGTGAGACTGCTTCTAAGACCGGTATGATCATGGTCTTTGGTGAGATCACGACCAAGGCCCAGTTGGACTTCCAAAAGATCATCAGAGACACCATTAAGCACATTGGTTATGATTCTTCTGACAAGGGTTTTGATTACAAGACTTGTAACGTTTTGGTCGCCATTGAACAACAATCCCCAGATATCGCCCAAGGTTTGCACTACGAGAAGGCCCTTGAGGAGTTGGGTGCCGGTGACCAAGGTATCATGTTTGGTTATGCCACCGATGAAACCGACGAGAAGTTGCCATTGACCATCTTGTTGGCTCACAAGTTGAACGCTGCCCTTGCTGATGCTAGAAGATCCGGTGCCTTGCCATGGTTGAGACCAGATACCAAGACCCAAGTTACCGTTGAGTACAAGAGGGATGGTGGTGCTGTTATCCCACAAAGAGTTGACACCATTGTCATTTCTACCCAACACGCTGAGGAGATCTCCACCGAAGATTTGAGATCTGAGATCCACGAACACATTGTGAAGAAGGTTATCCCAGAGCATTTGTTGGATGACAAGACCATCTACCACATTCAACCATCCGGTAGATTTGTTATTGGTGGTCCACAAGGTGATGCTGGTTTGACCGGTAGAAAGATCATCGTCGATACCTATGGTGGTTGGGGTGCCCACGGTGGTGGTGCCTTCTCCGGTAAGGATTTCTCCAAGGTTGACAGATCTGCTGCCTATGCTGCCAGATGGATTGCCAAATCCCTTGTGCACGCTAAGTTGGCTAGAAGAGCCCTTGTGCAATTGTCCTATGCCATTGGTGTTGCTGAGCCATTGTCCATCTATGTTGACACTTATGGTACTTCTAAGTACACTTCTGATCAATTGGTTGACATTATCAGAGGTAACTTTGACTTGAGACCAGGTGTTGTTGTCAAGGAGTTGGACTTGGCTAGACCAATCTACTTCAAGACCGCCTCCTATGGTCACTTTACCGACCAATCCAACCCATGGGAGCAACCAAAGCCATTGAAGTTCTAAGCTGTTTTCATAAATAGCACACTAACGACCCCATAATGACCAGTGCACACGCTCAACTCGATGCACACAACTCGATTTACTCCCTTTTTTTATATATCGCTGCAGCTTTTATTTCTCTTTCGCCCGGTTAATGTCTCTAGATAGTGTATAATTTGTCCTCAACAGGCTCTTATAGAAGGTCATCCATTTGTAGTCCTTATATCCGTTCTCGGCCTTGCTAGGCACCGATACTCATACCACCTCTGCCAGCAGCACCACTTTCGCTGTTCAGCCTTTCAGTCCTTCAACCCATCCCACCGGCCTGTGCACTGACACAAAACTCCTGTGGGGCCCGTTGAAAGACCGAGCAGGTTTCTGAAAAGAGAAAAACCGGGGAAGCCACGCTGCAACCTTCTCCACGGTGGGCGGGCGTATATAAAGGGGTTGATGGCTTTCTTATTGTTTGCTTGTCATGAGTAGTAAATTGGATTATAGGACTAGAAATGAAAAGATTTTACTCTACAGACATCAGACACGCGCTCAAGAAGGTTATCCCTTCCAAGGTGGAGCAGCTACAGGCCCTCAGAAAGTCCACAAAACCTTTGGGACAGCTCACGGTGGAGGCCACCCTCGGAGGTATGAGGGGATACAGTGCTCTCTTCTGGCAATCGTCAGCTGTGGACCCAGAGAAAGGTGTCACCTTTCACGGTAAGACCATCAAGGAATGCCAGAAGGAGTTGCCTAAGTGTCGCACCGAATTGGATGATCCTCATAGTGAATTCTTGCCTGAATCCATGTTTTGGTTCCTGTTGACCGGTGAGACCCCATCCCAGCAACAGGTGAACGCCCTCACTGAGGAGTTGGCCCAGAAGTCTGCCCTTCCTGATTATTTGATCAAGGTGTTGGACAGTCTGCCAAGTTCTCTCCACCCAATGACACAATTGTCTATCGCCATCAGTGCCTTGAACAACGAGTCGACATTTGCCCATGCTTATGCTAAAGGTATCCCAAAGACTGAGTACTGGGAATACACATTGGAGGACTCCATCAACTTGGTTGCCAAAATGCCAGGGATCATTGGTCGCATCTATTCAAACACTTATCACAACGGTAAGCCCCTAGGTCAGCTAAGCGAACAAAAGGATTGGTCCCATAACATGGCTACCGTCTTAGGTTTCACCCAAGATTCCGCAAACATCAACAACTTGTCTGCTTCCCAGTCTCAGGACTTCACCAACTTGATCAGATTGTACTGTGCCCTGCATGCCGATCATGAAGGTGGTAACGTCAGTGCCCATGCCACCCATTTGGTAGGTTCCGCCCTAAGTGATGCTTACTTGAGTTACAGTTCCGGTGTTCAAGGTCTTGCTGGTCCATTACACGGATTGGCTGCTCAAGAAGTTGTTCGTTTCATCGTTGAGATGAAGGATAAGATCAATGGTGATATCCATAATAACTCCAAAATTGAGGAGTACTTGTGGTCTCTCTTGAACTCCAAGAGAGTCATTCCAGGGTATGGCCATGGTGTCTTGCGTAAACCGGATCCTAGATTCGATGCCATGATGCAATTTGGGTTTAACAGGCCACAGGAGTTTGAGAATGATGACTACTTCCAGTTGGTTAACAACTTGAGTAAAGTTGCACCAGATGTCCTCAAAGTACACGGAAAGACAAAGAATCCATTCCCTAATGTCGACTCTTCTTCTGGTATCCTCTTCTATCACTATGGTCTGAAAGAATTGCTCTTCTTCACAGTGATTTTTGGTGGTTCAAGATCAATGGGCCCATTGGCTCAATTGGTGTGGGATAGAATTTATGGATTGCCTATCGAAAGACCAAAGAGTGTCACTCTGGAAATGATCAAGTCATTGTGAAGTCTTTAAGTTATTATATATTCCAGTTCTATTTATTCTCAAAAAGTAAAGATTTACATGTTATTCGATATCATCATTAGCCAGCCATTTCGCGTAATCGGTAGCCTGATTGGTCACACCTGTCATGCTCGTAAAGCACGCGGGATTGAGTTGAAAAATTCGACTCTCTGGCTTCTCTAAAGTCACTTGGGGTTGAGAGTGCAATTTGTCGGAATTATCCAAAGCTATCTTTTCCAGAGTAGGCGGATGATCGAATGTTTTTCAACGTATCGAAAGCATAAACAATGATCTCAAACAGCCAAAACGACGATTTCGAATAGTGTTTATGAACAAGCTGCGAATCAAAAAAGTGGTGAAGATGATAACAGCAGGCGCAATTGAAGTATGACATGGAATAATTTAATATAGAAATACCATTATCCAAATTGATCCTGGTCATACGTGCTGATAATCTCCCTGACCGCTAAAACTACACATTCTCCAAGCGAAGGATACTACTATCATACAATCAGGTAAGAAAATTGGTAAATGTCTTAAAGGGCACCGCAAAAGACAGCACAATGCAATTATAAGAAACACCAATCCAGGGCTTTCCAGAAGCGTATAATTACCGGATCCAGAAATTCTTGAAGCATTTTCACCGTAAAATCTGGACGAAGATCTAATTGCTCTGTACTCAGATCTATCCGACCAATCTAGCATTATAGTACAATCCATTCGTCATAAACGATACATCAGAACCTAATATCGCCTTCATCAGCATTAAAGTTCACATTCAGGGCGCCATCAAGTGGTGTATCCATGGCAGGAAGACCGATAGCCATAACAGATTCCGCTGGGGCTACAATTTTCGGCTGAACCTTGTTGAAGTGCTCGGCATCAAACTGTGTGAAGTCAACCTCAGATTCACCAGTGAGATCAGTGTACTTATCCATTGCCATCTTCTCCAAAGTGACAGCATCTTCATAAACCATCGACCCTTCCTCATTGTAGACCTTTGCGTTTCCTGACATTAGATGGATATCCTCAATGAACTCCATCAAAGAATGGTAAATGTTCGTGTGAATACGCTTCTTGATCATATCAAAAGCAATAGGATACTTGATGAGCACGTAGTAGTCTGGATAGAATCTCTTCGCAGGCTTCACCATAAAAATATCACTCAAACGACGGCCATCTTCGTTCACATAGTCAATCAACTCCTCACAAATGTTCTCACATTGTAAGTTAAGAGTCTCACGGGCTTCTGGTGATAGACTCTCCTCTCTAGGATAGCGACTAGCAGGAGTGGTAGCCTTATTGACACGACCGCGACGAACAATAGGAGCTGCCCTCTTTGCACGACCACGAGCTGCCAGTGACTCTCTTGGAGTTGAAACTCCAGATTCAAGATCACCATCATCATCATCCTCCCCTTGACCAGGCGGAACACTTCTTCTCTTTTTGCCAACGTAGCCCATGGCGTCATCATCGAGATCCAGCTCGGATCTCTTCTTTCTACCTCTTCTCTTTTTCTTTTTCTTGAGACCATTTTCATCGTAGTCATCTTCATCCGAACCTTCGATCTCGGCATCGATCTCTCGGAGCCACTGCTCCTCTGACATGTTATCATCATAGAACATCTGTTTACGCTCTCTTGCACCACGACCATATTCGCCAATATCCTCGGCAGCTAGGTAGATGGAAGGATCTTTGGTGAAACAGGCTGGCAACTCACCCTCAGTGAGCAAACGACCTTGGATCTTCTTGGATTTGTTTTCTTCATCCATTTTCTTGAACAGGGCAAACTCATCCTCATTTCTCGAAAGAATCTCGTTCAACTCGTCATCATCCAAGTCATCATTGTCATCCTTATCAGTCTTCTTGGACTCCTCAGCTTCCAAGAGCGCTCTCAGGAGAGCTTCTTGCTCCTCAGCCGTCGACTTGTTATCAAACTTACCAGCTTGGATGACCTTACCATCGATATCCAGCTTTTGATGTGCACGTTCCAAGATCACCTCTTCAACAGAGTCTTCAGTGATCAGCCTCAAAATACGAACCTCGTTCTTTTGACCAATTCTGTGCGCTCTATCCTGAGCCTGTAAATCTTGGTGAGGGTTCCAATCAGTGTCAAAAATGATAACAGTATCAGCGGTTTGCAAGTTTAAACCCAACCCACCAGCTCTTGTGGACAATAAGAATGCAAAGTATTCAGAATTCGGGGCATTAAACAATTTCAACAATTCGGTACGATCATCTGGCTTAGTCGAACCATCCAATCTCAAATACTTCAGGTCATTCAATCTCAAGAAATCTTCCATGATATCCATGATTTGGGTCATCTGGAAGAACATCAACACCCTGTGGCCAGTGACCTTAAACTTTGGTAAGACTCTTTCCAAAAGCTCAAACTTACCAGCAGCTCTCCAGATCTTTTTATTAGTTTCACGTGTTGGATTGATCAAGTCCTCGATGTCCTCAAACACGAATGGATGGTTACAAATCTTTCTAAGTTGCATGACTGGATTGTTCAAACCCTTGATTGGAGCCAAACCTTCACCAGATTCATCAGAGACAAAGATTTGGTGATACTTTAGCATCTGTTGGTACATTTTACTCTGGAGGGCACTCATCTTACACTTCAGCACCTTCTCAACCTTATCTGGCAAATCTTTCTCAACATCCTTCTTTAAACGACGCAGCAAGAAGGGTCTCAACACCTTGTGTAATCTTCTGATGACCAACAATGTCTCTTCTTCAGAGAGCTCAATCTTATCTTGACCACCAGTATTTGCAAATGGAGTATTAAACCATTCATCGAAGGATTTAACAGAGTTGAAGATCTTTGGTAAGACAAAGTTCAATAACGCCCACAACTCAGGCAAGTTGTTCTGAAGAGGCGTACCGGTCAAGATCAGTCTGTAATCTGTGTGATAGTACTGTGTCAAAGTCGATGACAACTTCGAGTTGGAGTTCTTCATTCTATGACCCTCATCAATGATCATATGAGCCCATTTGATCTTGGACAATAGTGGACGGTCTTTGATGATATACTCGAAAGTGGTCAGAAGAACCTGAAAGTTACCAGTTTTGATATCATGCTGCATAGTCCGTCTTACAGATGGGTTTCCCTTGTATGTGATCTTCTTCACTGATGGAGCCCATTTTTCAAACTCCAAGTTCCAGTTGGTCAATGTAGACAATGGGACAATCACCAAGAACGGACCTGGGACCTTTTTGGCTTCAATAAGGTATGTGATCAAAGAAATAGTCTGAATAGTCTTACCTAAACCCATTTCATCAGCCAATATACCATTCAAATGGTTATTGTACAAAGACACCATCCACTGTAAACCCTTCAATTGATACTCTTTCAACTCACCACCGATAAGGATACTTGGTTGTACCTTGACTTCTTCTTTAATTCTATGGGCAACAGAGTAATAGTCAATGTTTTCATCATCATCCATCTCTTCAAACTCTTCACCGACTTCTCTGCCAGTGGCCTTTGCATGCTCATGCGTTTCCTTTTGTTGTTCTTTGACTGCCTGCGCCAAAGAGTCCAAGAAAGTGTTGGTCTGTTTCAATAAGTGTGTGATTCTTGTGTCCTTTGTTTGGTCCAGTAACTTGATATAAGCTTCTTCGTCATTAGCTTTCAAAGCTTGCAAACGTTGCTTGGCATTTCTCTCAATTCTCTTCTGTTCCTCCTTCTCAATGTTGGTGTGCATGTTGATAATGGCTCTACCAAATTTCGCAATCCGATCCCTCTTATCATTTCGCTTTTTTATGATGGAACTTGAATCAGCAGTCAGTTTTTCAACTTGATCAAACTTCTTCTTATGTTCGATTCTCTTCTTCATACTCAACTGTTGTTCATGGAGAACGGTAGTGGCTTGAGCATCCGTCAAATTCACCTTTCGAATTCTTGCAAGGAAGTTTGGATGTGTGTTTGTCAACAGGGAGTTCTTGAAATAGTTGAAACTCAAGACATGGCCTCTAATGGCCTTTTGCAATGGAAGCAGCTTCAAAGAATAGTAGTCAATCAAATTGTCTAATTGAGCTGGATCATCTTGGTCAGTCTCAGCCAACCTATTCTGAAAGTCTTCCAGTGCAGCATCAATCTCCAACTGTACAGAAGCTTCTCTAATTTGAACAGCACCAGAGAGATCCAAACCTTCAGGGAAAACACCAGGAATGATTACTCTTGACTTTGGATGATACAAAAGTTCATACGGAACTTCCTTCTGTTGAACTGGCTTTGTATAACTCTCGACTTGGAGTTTTGGATCATTGATGGGCAAGATTGTTGTAATCTCTGGATGTTCAGCTTTCAGCTTATCCAGTGGAATTGGTTTTTGATTTTCTAATGGGACCATACCAGACGGTGGTTTCACTTGAGAGCTCTGAACCATAACAGGAGTTTCTTGTTGAGATACTTGGGCTGGTGATGATACATTCTGTTGGTGTTGACCAGGAATCTGTGACTGTGGAACCGATGGTGATTGACTGGTTGAATGAGAGGATATCTGACTAGCCTGCGGAACTTGAGGAATGATACCACCTTGTTGAATATTGGAACCAAAGTTGTTCTTCATCGCGGAAATCAAGATGTTGTTAACTTCCGGTGGGATTGGAACATTCTTCACAAGGCACTTAAAGGCAGCGATCTGTGCCTTGAGCAGAATAGATTGGTATGGTGCAAACAAGCTATTATTGAGTGGACCCCTTCCTTGGTTGCCTTGAGGAGACCGCGCTGGTACCTGTGACGTCGCCTGCTGCTGCTGCTGTTGTGGTAGAGGTGGTGGAGTGGGGAGACCATTGGTACCACCTATAGTCGGTGTTTGGCCAATGAACCCATTTCCGGCGAAGGATTGGTTCTGTTGTTGTGGTTGTGGTTGTTGTTGTGGTTGTTGTTGTGGTTGTGGTTGCAGTGGTTGTTGCTGCTGTTGCTGCTGCTGGAATTGGTTAATCGTTTGCTGTTGGACCATAGGAGACCCACTCTGTTGTTCCTGTTGCATCTTTCTGGCAATCTCCTGTTGCTTAGAGATCTGTTTCAATAGCTTGGATAGCTGTACAAACTCAGCATTCTGTACTGCACTAGCTCCATACTGTGCTCTAAGCTGCTGCCATCTCTGAGGAAACAGTGTTAGTACCAAACCATCTCGTGTACTGCCGCGTATAATCCCACTAAGGTGCACCTCCCCCTGATAAACAATGCTCATTAGACACAACAAAGTTACATGCAAACAACACGTCCCATATGCTGTCGTTAGACAGGGCAATTACGGTGTGTGTGTGTGCATGTCAACCGTAGGACAGGATCACGAGATCACACACGCCATCAGACTGGGATACTCACATAGTACAACTTGTTCACCTCCTCTTTGGAGATTTGGCGGTTGAAGTCCATGACGCGCCCTGGGCCTCTTTTGTTTTGATTTGGCTTCCCACCTGGAAGTCTGAGAGGAAATTGCGGATTTTTCTTGTGGGCTTCGTAAATTCAGGCGACTTAAAGGCGCGGGCCGTTGACTGCCCAATGAAGTATCGATGTGATAAGTAGATGTATATATATACATATATATGTGTATGGACCAAAACCATTACTCGGTATACGGAGGTAGTTCGTCAACTTGACTGTTATCCCATCGGGTCTTGAGTTGTTCGAAATGCTCTGCAAACTTAATAGCACCGCCTTCGACAAAAGACACCATCAGTTGCCATTGATATAGGTAGTTCAACCCGCCGTCTCCATTGGTTACTTTAAACACAGCTTTGAACTTATTGCTCCCCAGCCATGGCATCTCCAACTTAAAAGAAGTGACACCAGAGTATAACAATGAGAAATTATCGTTCAGTGGTTTCTCTTCAATAGATAACACAACCAAACGATGCGACGTAAGGTTGATTTTACCCTTCAACACTATGGTCTCTGGGTTCGGCTGCCCCATTGGCTTCAATTCTAATATCACAGTCTCTGTAAGTGTGAGCCTGAGAGATTCATCCGGGAGTAAGACAAAACCTTTATCGCTCCGTGATACCCAGTTTAAAGCCATTGATGTTTGGTTATGGTGTTCAAAACCTCGTCTTCCTCAAGCTCCAAAAGATAATCATCTCGCTAGGTGATGACGATCCAGTGACACATCTCTACACCACCTAAGATTTAGGTGCTCGCACTTATCATTATCGTTTATACTGTCAATTCATCCAAACAAATCTTCGAGATCATCATCTTCATTTAGACCCTCGTCCTCTTCTCCTTCAGGCTCTTCTTCACCCTCTCCCTCGTCTTCACCCTCTCCCTCTTCTTCACCCTCTCCCTCGTCTTCACCCTCATTGTCATCGTCATCATCGTCACCTTCATTATCGTCTTCACCGTCTTCACCGTCTTCACCGTCTTCACCGTCTTCACCGTCTTCTTCATCCATGTCCTGATCCCTATTCTCCTTGGGCTCCTGTACTTGGTTCTTACTATTGGTCTTGTCCTCACTCGTCTTGAGCTGTTTCTTCTTGTTCTCAAGCTCATTCTCCAACTTGTTGATTGTATCGACAAATCTTTTCTGTAGCAATGGATTACTAGTCTTGCTCAATCTTGAATTGTTCTGTTCAATTGTAGTCATCAACTCATTGATCTCATCCTTCAACAACGCATTATGTTGTTCGTCTTCATCAATTTCAACCTTACGATGCATACCTCTTTCGTTCTCGCTGTTCTCGTCTTCGTCTTCATCTTCATCTTCGTCATCTTCCTCCTCTTCTTCTTCCTCTTCTTCTTCCTCATCACCCCCTTCTTCCAGCTCTTGTTCCAACTGTAGCTCCATCTCTAATTCATTCACCAATTCACCGGTGTCTTCATTCTCAGCAGGCAGTGGGACAACATGGTCTTCTTCCATGAACGTATCAACTGCTTGAGCATTCATGCTCATCTCTTGTTCCATTATAAAGTTTGGATCAACGAGCTCATATGAGGATTCAATAGCTTCCTCATCCAGACGAAGCAATTCATCCACCCTGGCCTCGATGTTCTCAATATACTGCTTTGTCAATTTCCGTCTGTGCTTACTCTTCGTGATGTTCTTCAAAGGAGGAGTTATACCACTCTCATAGTATTCCTCCTCGGGGCTAATATCATTAATTTCCGATTCGTCGCTGATCTTCTTTATAACAAGAAGTATCTGTGAGATATCTGCTGTCTTGAAGATATTCTTTTTATCAACCGTTTTTTGTGCTTCAATGATATTGGGCAAGTTCAGAAGTTTCGCCACATACATTGATTTGTTCAAATAGACCCAACAGCGGTGTTTATCTTTCCATTTGATATGGATATTGCTGAAATCACCAGATTCGACACAATGACGTACATAGTCCAACTCTGCATCCGGTAGAAGTCTGAAGATGATACCTTCTTCTCTCAAGGGGTCCTCTTCAGCTTCAGAATCTTCTGAGTCATATCCTTCACCAGGAATACGCTGCATCTTAAGTCTCAATTTTGGCGCGGCAAGAGCAGTTTTCTTCACCACAGGCTTAGACCCCAGTTTCAGCTTGATGTTTGGTTTCTTCTCCTCTGGCTTGGAGAGCTTGAGTTTGATATTCGGCTTCTTCTCTTCGCTGTTAGCATTTGGCTTCTTGATCTTGAGCTTCATCCTCCCTTCTTGTGACGTGGTTACTGTGCAACTGATCTTCGATGTCTGTTGTTTTGTGATGTGTCTCTCTTTCGTTGATGTTTTAGCCCTCTTCGCAGTTCTCGAAAATTTTGGAGCGCATCTCATCTGATTCAACTGAAGGACTTCTTTGTTCTGTTCAGCCTCTGAGTGTCCAAGATGCCAAAACTGCCTGTCCCTGTGCCTGCACTCAAGAACTACCATCATGTATCCCTGTTGAAGAGCCCGGCTCTAGCGAGTGAGTCTTATACGCTTTCTTTCTTCTTTTACATGCGACACTGACACATTTCTCCAGCTAAGATCATGGATGCTCTTAAATATGACGTGACCTATGACAAGGATCTACGTATACTAGATGTATACTCCTCAAATATGGTCTTTTCATCTACGTTATACAACTATTTGGATCCACGTCAACACGTACTCATGGAATCCCGACTAGAATACTCAAAGTACATTACCTCCTACCTTGGATCTCTGGAAATGTCTCATAAATTCCAGCATTTCAACTTGGATCCTTACCAATGGCAATCATACTTGGATATTACTGAGAAGGAGAAAATAGTGGAACCCGGGTATGAATCTAGGGATCACATTCATTCAAAGCTACTCTTCACAGGTTCATGCCATGTTGAAGGCTTAGTGATGCAATGGATGGCATGTATGGGTAACCAGAACTGGATCCAGAGGTTTGGTAATGTTAGAATGCTTTTGTGGATCCCTCAGGCATCTGCGTTGAAGATCATGGCTCCGGTGAGTGTCCGTGAGAGAAGCAAGTGCTCTATTGTTAGGGAAGCCTTCTCTGATGCTAGAATCGTTGCGTTACCAAACAGCTCGAAACTATCTTCGTTTAAAGAGGAAATCATCAAGGAGTCCATAATATTCGACGAAAAGGATTTTTCAAACCCAGCTTACCCAATGGCTCTGGTGGAATTCAACCCAAAGGATACCAATATTGACGATATTTACACCTGGGACTTCGTCACAAAGAACATGATGATTTTGAAAACCAGGCCTGTGAGTGAGAGTATTAAGAATTTGGGTCCAGGTGCCGAGATCTATTTCAAAGAGAAGCTGAATGAGAAGCTGTGGAAGCAAAGAGTGAATAGCCTCACAGCTACGGATTTCCACACCATTACTAAAGTGTTTGATCTATGGCCCTTTAAGCCAGATACTATGATTGATTTCCTGTCAGATGAGAGATCGTAAAGCATTTGATTGAGCACTGTAAATAGATGGCATACATAGATACACACATAAAAAATTCTCAGCAACTGGATCAAGCGCTGCTGTTTTTGTGCACATCTTTTCTCCCCAAGGCGGATCAGAAAACCCGTAAACTTGCTCCTTCACAAGGACATTAGATCTACAAAGAAGAACAAACCTGCACAGGCAGCGCAGAAAACATATAGCAAGGACATACGTAGCATGGGGAGTATGGTAGGTGATATCTGAGATCTGAGATGGATGAATTGAAGGTAGTACACCACTAACAGCTATCAAAAGAAAGATGGGTACTTCATTGTTGACGTCTCTGCGTTCTCAAAAGGCATAGGAAACATCAAAAAACTTGTGGAGGAGGACAAGTATGATATTGTACTCTTTATCTCCTCTTACAGTGAGTTAGGTTGTATACTTTTGGGACTTGGGCCATATACTAACAGCTAAAGCCATCCGAGAATTGGATTTTCTCAAGAAAGGTGTATCAATGATGGCAACCAATGCGCGGGAGAGTATCAGGTTCATTGAGAAAGTTTTATCATGTGAGAATTCACATATTTCTCAGAAGATTATACTTGAAGACGCTAATGAACCTTGCCCATGTTGGAGAAAGTGCATCCAGTATAAAACTCGTTCGCCAAAAGTTTCAGAGTTTGTCAATGCCTACAAATCCATTAGACCTACTCGTGATGAAGATGAGGCACTTGATGGTACCAACAAAGCACTGGCGCGGAATAAAGGTCGTAAAGAGAGGGCCATTATGCCAGCAAGATTGAAATACTTGATCATGCCATGTGTTAAGAAAGTTCATTTCGACCCTGAAGATTGGAAATTGATCACTGAGGACGAATGTACACGGATTTGGGCTCAGTCTTTCGACATTCCTTGTGTCAACATCTCACAAGCAGAAATCTTTCTGTTCAATAAGAAGCATAACATCACAGCTCCAGAGCCAAAGAACAAGACAAAAGCTCTAGCTAAGAGGCTTCTTGAAAATGTACCGCGTATTGCAAAGTTTGACTCCACAGAGTTCGCTCCAAGAGGTACAGGTGAGCTTTGGGCTCCATGATGACTCAGTTGAGACAATCCACGCAACAATAACAAACATTTCGACTCTTCGACGCTCCATTCTCAATCAAGAGTGCTTCCTCTCGCCACTTGAACGGTAACTACAGATAGTTGTAAGGATTAAAAAAAAGAGTGCTCTCATTCAAAGGGTACACATACACAACGAGTCAGTTCCACAGAGAGGAATAATGACTGTTTTGTTCCTGAAGCTTTAGTTAGTGAATTGGAATCTCCACATTGCTGTGAGATCATGAACGAAGCAATTCAAGTAGTCATTTGTGAATCCGTCAGATAATAGTCAAAAGGTTGTATTCATCGAACCCGGTACTGAAACAAGGCCCTAGCATTAGAGATGCCAGAAAAAACATACGAATAAAGGTATTCATCATAGAAAAAAAGACAAAGTGAACATTTCATCGCATCACACATAATCCGCAATAGAAAGAGTAACTTACCAATCAGAGAGCCTCCTCCTGCCTACTAGGCGCTTGTGATATAAAAGAGAGGGAAAGAAAAATGTTAGCGAAAAAATTCCACCTTTTTTATACCTACGACCTTATTGACACACTACAAATGACAGTACCAATGTCAAACCACCCTAAAATAATTCAAACTAAGAATTAGGGCTCTGTGAGAGAGATTAGAGATACAATTACTTGCCCACAGTGGTCTCTTTAACTTTCTCCCGGGTGGCCATGGACAATTCACCATCTACATCCTCAGATTCGTTATCATCTGGCTTTCTAAGCTTATGAATGGCACTTGATAAAGACTTGATGTGCAGTTGTATCTCTTCAATCTCTTTGTTGAAACTGGCCTGTTTTGCAAACAATGCCCTCTTCCAATCCTTAAACTTTTTCTCCTCATGTGAGATGATATCATTATATCTTTTCTTCTGGATAAGCTGCCTTTGGACAAAAACTGGACTCCATTGAATAACCAATTCATCAACCAAATTCTTATTGTACTTGGAAAGAATCTTACAAGTATTCAATGCGTTCAGATCTGGATATTCATAATTAGCGCCCTGCAAGAATTCGTCATCTTCAAATATCTCCTTTGCTTGTTTGATTCTAGTCTTGATCAATTTGGTACGACAACTTTCATAATAAGATTCTGTAGTGGTTATCAAATCAATCATGTTGTTTGCCATTAAGAGATCTCTCAATTTGACGAAGTCACAATGTTCCTCATTCGCAACCTCTGCAACACCCCAAGTGTACTTTCTTCCTAGAACTTGCGTCTTTTGCTTTGGAGAGTAGACATAAGATTCAGAGCCAATGACAGTAAATGGGATTTGCTTAACAATGCTCTGTCTAACGTCTTCATCTTCAACAAGTTCACAGATTTTGATCCCTTGGATCTTAATGATCTGATTGGTCAAAGATTTTATCTCCAGCGTCTCTTCTAGTGTCAAAGTATCGGCCTTTGGAATGATTGGAATCAAGTTAACTCTGCTAGAGATATGCTTCATGGCTTCGATGTCAACTGGACAAAGACCTCTGGAACTGGTATTAATGAAATAGAGACAAGCATGCACCCTATTGTCAGCCTTTTTGGATCTATCTGGTTGCTCCTCTTGAAACATATAGAGCCTCAACTGTTCATCGATGTACTCAGTGATTGGGAGATAAGTGAACTGGTTATCAATGAAGTCACCAAATCCAGGTGTGTCAATCACGGTGAAATCCAAGTTAAAGTTCTCCTCTCTCAAGTAGGACTTATGAGCAGTAACTTTTGTGGTCTTACCAAACCTGGTGTTTGCTTTACTATCTTCTATGTCATGCCAAACGTTGGAAAGGATAGAAGAACCGAACAAAGTGTTGATGAAAGTTGTCTTACCCAACCCAGACTGGCCAACGACCAAAAGGTTAAAGATGGCACCTTTCTTCTTCTTCAAAGCTTCAACTTGGCCTGGGAGCACTTCGACACCAATGCTGTACTCTGGGTTCCCATAAATGGATCTTGATGGCTCAAACTCAGGGGAGGACTTCTGGAAATTGTCAAACTCCACCAAACGGTCCGCAGCATCATTCACAAGGCAGGGATAATCACCGTCAGAACCATTCATGTTGTGATGCGAGGTAGAATCCTTGTGATACTGTTGCTCTCGGGAATATGGATAACTTATGAGAATGACTTTGGAACTGAGAGATAAGGTATTCCCTTTGTGTTCGCAATTTATTGGTTTTGTGGTCGATGGCCTACAGAGTACAAATCGTCCCATACGGCAACCAGAAAAAGAGGTAATCAAAAGGGTATGGTTTCCCACTTCTGGTTTGAATTAGACCATTCACCTGACGGTGTACCATTTCCCAAAGATTACATTGGTCATATTCCATAGAATCTATCTTGGCTGCCTACGTCCTTCGCGCAACTGTGTCGGAAGACGGAGAGATCACTGGACACAATTTTTGAAGTCCTTGCATCAGAGCTGCACGACGAGAGGGAGATAAGAACGACACAGGTAAAATCTGGTATATCAGGGGACTTTTACTGTGGTATACAGATCTATAACACCATAATAAACTTTAAAGGGCAAAGGGAATATTATGTTATGTTATGTGTCTCTCTCTTGTAAAATAGTTTGAGGCTATTTTTACCCTATGTAAATGGATCTACAAATATCGCAGAAAACAGCAAAAATAGATAAGAATTGACTTCAAATGACTATTTCAATAGGAACAATGTATCAGATATGGCTTATGACTTATGGCTTATTGCCTCAAGGGTTACCATCGAAATACGGACTTGATTTTGACGATCAGAGTAGGTCAAGCATTGGCAAGCGGAGATAGGATGTCAAAGGGTGACTACTACATTCTCAAACGCTACTGACGATCTATAACCACATTAATTTTGATTCTCAAATAAAAGAGATGATCTCATGAACAAAATCTTGAAAAGGTATCGTAGCTATGCCGTTCCCCTGGCTGTCAAACTTCTTAAACACATTGGTACAACGTAATAGCCACACCAGACTTTCGACAAACATATCAAACCTTAGGAACATTGGCTTATTAGAATTAAAGTCACCAAACTTTTGGAATATGAAGAGTACGATATCAGTTGGAAGCCTATATCCGAAGCTTTCCAATGCCGTTTGATACTCACCAAATGAGATTCTTTGGTTCTGATCAACGTCAAACCGTTGGAAAGTTTTTCTCCAATGCAGAAGATAGTTCCATAAGTGATAGAATTCTCTGAACTCTATGGTTCCTGAGCCATCTGTATCAAAGAGACGGATCATGAGTCTTAATGTACTTGATTGAAACTGTGTCCCATCGTTGTTCAATAGAGCAATAGAGAGTTCATTTTCTGTTAACTTACCATCGCGATCACGGTCAACCCTATCGAATAGATCCCTCAATTGGCGCTCAAGCATTTGAGAAGCATTCTGCTGTTGCTGTTGGTTCACAAGCGGCGGCGGTGGCGGTGGTGGCTGTTGTTGATGTTGTTGTTGGAAGCCATTACTGGACACTTGGGGACTGTCATAACCATTACGGCTATGATAGTTGGGCGTGTTATAACCGTCAGAGTGTGAGGTGTTTCGAGAGGATCTCATTGATGGGATCTGCTGTTGTTGTTGCTGGCCATATTGATCTCTTAAACTTTGACTGGATGGTCTATGAGTCGGGTGCTGACGAATTGGTCTTGAAGCATTAGGGACTGTGGAAGGACGAGGATGCGACTGTGTCGACTGTGTTGGGTGGAGAGGCGGGCCATCTGACCTCTGATAATGTTGATAATCCTCATTATGAGGTTGAGATGTCTTCCTTTGGCTCCTACCAAAGGCCTCAGCAGGAGTTGGGAAGTTCTTAAATAAGTGTTAGCATGAAATATCATACAAAATCATGCCAAAACTTACCATCAAATCATCGCCAGCCATCTTGTTGTCACTATTCTATTGTTTTTCTTAACGTTGAAAGATAAAGGACGAAGCCACTTTTTTACGAACTCGCGCTCGGTTTCGTGGCTATAGATAGCAAGCCAAACGAGAACTAAAACAAACTCACTAGTATGCAGATGTTACAGACAATCAACTCCTTTTTACCCTTTTTTTTTATTTTAACAGATAAATAAACTATCCAAAACTAATGTGACAAATCATCAGCAGCATAAACTGCTGATCCAAGAAAAACAACCAAAAATCATAGGAAGATAACCCTCCTCCTCGAATACAACGTTTGGCTAAACATCAACAATCTCTTCCTTCACCCCCTAATAAGCTCATTAAACTCGTAACAGGAATTAAGCCTTCAGAGAAGAGGCTCTTCTTTTTCTAACCTCAGCCTTCTCAGCTTTACGCTCGTGCAAACGTTGAGCCAACAATTGAGCGTACTCAGCAGCAGCATCTCTTTGGGCTTGAGCATTCTTAACCTTCAAAGCCTTTAAGTGTCTCTTTCTTTGTAAAACTTGTGGAGTAACCAATCTTTGGATCTTTGGAGCCTTGGTGTACTTCTTCTCGCCCTTGACAACCTCTCTTCTGATAACATATTGTCTAACATCATCCTCCTTGGTCAAACCGAAGAACTTTCTGATGTTGTTAGCTCTCTTTGGACCCAATCTCTTAGGAACTTGGACATCGGTCAAACCCTCGAGCTCGTTGTCACCTTGCTTGACGATGACGAGGGACAAGACAGCGAGATCTGGACCAACAATAGCACCTCTGACGGATTTTCTCTTTCTTTCACCAACTCTTCTTGGTCTGTAACAAGAATGACCCTTAGCGAGCAGTAACTTGACACGGTTTGGCAACAAGACACCTTGCTTCATTGGGAAACCTTGCTTATCGTTACCACCGGTGATCTTGAAGACGTAACCTTTGAACTCGTCACCAACAGATTCACCATCAACTTCTTGACCGATTCTCTTCTCGTAGAACACACGCAAACGGTGGTCGTCATCGATCTCAAAGGTCTTCTGGGACCCGTTGGTTGGGTATGCAATGTTCAACTTCATCTTGGAGAAAGTAGGTTATGAGTTGGTGCTATTCAACCGAGCTGATTCCAGTGTTATTGTCAAAGGGCCTTTGGCCGTTAAGCGCGAACCCCCAACTTTCGCTTTTTTCAGAAGCTGGCGGGACCGCCAATACTTTTAGATGTGGTGTTTGGGTTAACTGCCCTCATGATAAACACGTGATACCAAATTGAGCCCTAGAGCAGGACCGGCATATTGAGAATTGGATGAATATACTGGAGTGGATGGCCCTGAAAGAGAAATGTACAGGGCGTAGGTATCAGTATTGCATTCAGTGGACGAAGCAGTATATTCCACCGGTCATGGTTAGAGCATCTCATTGATATGCTCTTGAGTAGATCAGAATCCTTCTCGGAGCTTTCATGTCATCCCAAAGACACCACTAGTTGATCTCTTCACTACGAGTAACCTTCAACATTCCATAATCAAACCAACAATAACGTAAAATTAGTTTTCAAATTTTATAAACACATTAACCGAAAGGAGAGATGACTTAGTTTCTTCTGTTGAAACCACCTCTTCTTGGTCTCTCTGGAGCAGCCTCTTGCAATCTGGTCTTTGGCAAGATGGACTCTGGGAGGTGGAAGTATTCACGCAAGTACTCAACACCTTCGTCAGTCAAGGTGTAGTAATAGTATTGCCAGGAGAATTGAGTCTTGACGAAACCCTTAGAGGTCAAGGATTGCAAAGCCTTGATGACATACAAGTTCTTGGTGTCAATCTCCTCGTGCTTTGGTTGGTTGAAGTCCTTCTTGGCAACACAGACACCTTCTGTTAAAATAGTTAGTATTTGAAGTTAGAGTAATTTAGAGATGCAGAGGTTGTATGAAAGTGCAAGTTGCGAGAGTGGGACTTAGAAAGTGGAGTTGATGGATTCAATGAGGGATAATGATAATTCCCGCCATTTTTTGTAGCTGTAAACGGTACTTTTCGAGATAATGCATGCTTGTTACTTGTACCATCCGATCTTAATGACTTCCTTCTATTCACAAATCGCTGTCAGTGTCGTATAGTATAGTATATTATAATGTTCGCTGTTCCTTGTGTTCATGCTTTTAATGCTTCCTCTCACATACGTGTCTATTAGTTTCATTGGCCTGTCCTTCGTATCTCCCTCTGTCGAGACTCTCATAACGGATAAAGCTCTGCATGTGCATATGGTGTAGGTTCAAGACGTACCTTGGAACAAGTACTTGAGGATCTTGTCTCTCTCTTCCTTTGGAATCAACATTTTGCTATTACTTGGATGTAGGGTTCTAGTACAGCTCCTCTAGTGAACTTGTTTGTTGAAGTTGAGTTTTTCACGGAATGAGAGAGTCCACTACAAGCTGTGTGGCCCAAAACCAGACAACTGAAGTGCTGTCGCGAACTCCATAGAGTGCCTTCATCAAGTGGTCAAAGAGGGAAATATTCGCGACTATTTCATTCCACGTTCTGAAATTTACGCAACACTCTTCCGCTTTAGGGCGAGACCGCATACAGGAAAAAAAGATGAAGTTCGGAACCCTGCAGAGGAGCACGTGAATGCCTTTCTTGAAGCCCTAATTTTCAGTCCGCGTTTATCGGCTGAACTTTCTTATAGAAACCACTCCCAATGAGATTGACACATACACGATATAGAACAATTCGCAGCACTGCTGGAATAGGGCACAACAAGATTTGAAGTGAGATGAGCATAAGATTACCAGATGAGGAAAGAGCGAATACCATGGATAGCTCTGAATCACACTCAATTGTCTCTTATAGCACCAGGCTAAAGAGAACAGGTTATTATCATGTCATCAAGTATCTCTCCCAGTTCAAGTTCTGTCATATCCCCATACTCAATTGGGCCATTTTATGCATATATCTGTGGCTATTGAACAAGTTGATCAAGAAGTATGACTCCATGTATGACAAGAACGTCTTGTTAACTACGATCACCACAAATACTCTGTTGTTTGGACTATCTGATACTTTGGCACAGAGTATATCATGTGCTTTGGAGATGTTGTCACTCAGCTCGAGGAGACCAGTGACAGGAACCATTACGTTAGATAACTATAATGCAATGATCTCAATTGATGAACCTGATGATTCATTCTATACTGACTACGGAGATGCCGTGCATCGTCAAAGGCAGAACAGCTTACAATCCATCAACTCGCAGCATCAACCACTTTCGGAGCAAACCGATAAAGATATCTTTAACTTCCATAGGTTTGTCGGATTCACCTTTTGGGGATTCTCAATGGCTTTTGTACAAGTTGCATGGTATTGGGTATTGAACCATTTGTTCACCACAGATCCAACGTTTGTCTCAGTACTTGAACGTGTTCTTTCGGATCAGCTTTGCTTCTCTCCTGTATCACTATTCTGCTTCTTCAGCTACTCGAACTTTGTCCTGGAAGGAGGTGATAAAGTGACACTTAATGAGAAGATCAAGAAGATCTACTTATCGACACTGGCCGTCAATTATATGGTTTGGCCTTTGGTCCAGTTTATCAATTTCCTTGTGATGCCAAGAAGATTCCAGGTGCCATTTTCTTCTTCTGGTGAGTAGCAATTACGACTGTATCTCTTCAAAAGTACTGACAAGATGTTCTAGTTGGTGTGTTGTGGAACTGTTTCCTTTCGATGAGAAATGCTTCTAACTGAGGAGCGGGTAAACCAATAAATATCTGCATTAACTAATCTCATCACCGCAATACTATGATCTGGCATGGATTATGATAATCAAGCCATCAGGCACCACAATCAGTAGATGAAGCAGCCAGTACTAAAGAAGGTCCCCAGGCGTATAACGAATTCGCGAATTTCGCACCAAATTTTCCCATAGAAAGAAACGACTCGAATCACTCGAAGATCAATAATTTGGGTCCTAAAAGACAAAGAAACTATGCCTTCCAGTTCGATTGTAACAAGACCATCCCAGAGACCAGACTCCATTGAGGAGATTCTTTCGACTTTGAAGAGATACGACGCCTCCGTTATCAAGGATCTGGAGGATTACCTTCAGGACCAACATGACAATCGTTACTCCGACGTCAATGCCAACTTGGCCCTTTTGAAACTCTATGAGCTCAGTGAGGAGGCATCTGTTCTGAGGGAGGACGCTACTATCAAGGCTTTGATCAAAGGTCTCACCAAATTTTCTGACCAAGATTTCGCTCTTTACTTGCACCTCTTACCGTCTTCCACTTTAACATCAAAGACCGAATACGCCACCAAGATCCAAAACCTGGTCAGCCTATACGAATTACTCATCTCAAATAAATTCGATGAGTTTGTTGCTAAGAACAAGGAGCTTGGCGATCTCGTGTCTGGTGATAACTTCAAGGCTATTGAGGAGACTTTCAACGAGAACAAGAACTCCAAGTTCGCCGTCAGTGAAGCTGTATCAGAGACCGTGCCAACTTCTAAGCTTTCTAAGGTTATTGGCCAACTTCTCTAGATGAAGATTCAGAAGACCTTTTTTGCATAATTGTGTACAGTATATTGGAATCTAAGTTATAAGCGAGTTGTAGTCCTGTAAAGAATAAGCCTTTGGAAATTCAAATCTAGTAAGATTCGAGTCGATCATAACTCAACATCATAGTAACCCAACCACAATGAAATAACTGCATATTCCACTGTATAACTACACAATTGTGTCAAAATTCGTTGCAGCTCATCACTGATTTCCGCATTGGGAAGCGGTTTGCACACATTTTCTGAAGATTTTCCATAAAAAATTTGCCCTGGGCTTTTAGAGGTGCCCAGACATAATAAGAAGGGTGATCTCTCTCTCTGAATTTCATATCTGACGATACAGTCACTCACATACCATGACTACTGGGAAGAGAAGAAGATCGGATTCCAAGAAGGAATCTCCTCTAACGAGGGGGGATGCCTCGAGTGACCCACAGAAATCTGTCTTGGATGCTCGTGAAGTGGCATTTCCTAGAGGTGGAGCCTCTGCTTTGACCGCCCTGGAGTTGAAAGAGGTGGCCAATGAAGCTGCTAGAGATGTTCTCTTCGAGAGCTCAACCGCTACCACAAAGTTGAAGGACGAACAGAGACCTAACAAAAAGAAGAAAGTAAATGCCAATAAGGCTGCGGATAAGAATGAGATCCCAATTGAAACTCTGTCATTTAAGAACATGATCCCAGGCACACTAGTACTCGGCCAGATAGCAGAGATCAGCCGTTGGGATATGGCAATCGCTCTTCCTGATAACCTGACCGGTTTCGTCCCAATCACTAGCATATCTTCAATCTTGACAGAGACACTTGAAGAACTCGATGAGAGTGAAGAAGAAGAAAGTGATAACGATGAAGAAAGCTCTGCTAAGATCACCTCTGGTACCACTTCGGAGAAGAAATTCCCAGAGCTCTCCAAATTGTTCAAAGTTGGTCAATGGGTGCGTGCTATAGTTGTTGAATCTACATCTATTGCCAACAAGAAAAAGAGCCAAAAGAAGCGTATCCAGTTATCTATCGAGCCAGAGAAGGTCAATAAGGTTCTTGAAACTGATGACCTTGTTGTGAATACCACCGTGCAAGTCGCTGTGAAGAGTATAGAGGACCATGGTGCCATCCTTGACCTGGGTAAAGAAATTGGTGGCTTCATCTCTAATAAGGAAATCAAGGCTGCCAATATAGATCCAGAACAGATCTTACCTGGTTCAGTATTCCTTGCCACCATTTCCAATAACAACTCTCGTACTGTTACTGTCAAATTGACCTCTAACAAGAAGAATGTGACATCAACCATCTCTTCTGTTGAATCTGTTGTCCCAGGTAACTTAGTTGAGGCTTTAATTACCGAAGTCGAGAAGAATGGTCTTGTATCAAAAGTGTATGGTATGCTAGATGCTACTTTCAACTTGGCCCATATCGGTGTTTATGAATATGACAGCTTGAAACACAAGTTTGCTGTTGGCTCCAAGGTTAAGGCCCGCGTTTTGGCTGTTATCCTTGCTAATGACTCCAAAAAGCTTCTGCTCTCTGGCCAACAAAATGTCTTGAACTTGGGCAACTCTGAAGTCACAGATGCCTTGGAGGCCTTCCCAATTGGCCATGTCTTTGATAATGTCGAGGTCAAGGGACACGATTCGAATTACATTTATGTTAAAGTTGATGGTGATAGATTTGGTGAAGTCCACATCTCTAGAATCGATAACGAAAAGTCCACTTTGGAAACATTCTATGCTTCTGGTTCTAACCATCCAGCTAGGGTCATTGGTTACTCTCAATTGGATAACTTCTATTCATTAACCTTCGACCCAGCTATCATTAAGCAGAAGTATCTCAGAGCACAAGATATCCCATTGGGTGAGTCAGTGAGTGCTGAGGTGATCGCTGTTTCTGAACAAGGCCTTAAAGTTAAAGTTTTTGGTAAATTCGAGGCTATTGTTCCCGCTTTACATATGAGCGATATCAAGCTTATATATCCAGAGAGGAAATTCAAGATTGGTTCCAAGGTGAAGGGTAGAATTTTGGATATCACAAAGTTTAAGAATGAGATAATTATCACTTTGAGAAAGTCTCTTGTCGGTATTGAGCATGTTGTGACCTCTCTTGAGAACGCCAAAGTTGGTGACAGAACATCTGTAACTGTTCTCTCTTTCAAGCCAAGTGGTGCTATTGTTTCTTTCTTTGGTAGCTTGAAGGCTTACCTGCCAAAATCTGAGATCTCTGAGACTTTTGTCAGAAGACCTGAAGATCACTTGCGCCTTGGCCAAACTATCACAGTTAGAATTGCTACTGTTGACAAAGAATCCAAGAGAATCACAGTAAGTTGCAGATTGTCTGAGGAGTCAACTGAGGCTCAAAAGAAAGCCTTGACCGATTTGCTTCCAGGTCAATCTGTTGTCAAGGCCCATGTTGTCGAGAAGACAAAGGAATCCGTTGTCGTAGAATTGCCAGGTAGTAACTTGAGAGGTGTTATCTTCGCTGGACACTTATCTGATGGTAACTACGAGCAAAACCGTGCCATTTTGAAAAGACTTCAGGTGGGCTCTTCTATTGAAGGTCTGGTGCTTGATAAAGACGCTCGTTCCAGAATCTTCAATCTCTCCGCTAAGAAATCCCTTATTGATGCTGTTCAAACTGGTATCTTTCCAACCAAGTTCAAAGATATCAAGGTCTCCGATGAATTGATTCCTGGCTACGTTAAGTCTGTTACTGACAAAGGTGTCTTCGTTGGTTTCGGTTTCAAGCTTGTTGGTCTGATCTTGGCCAAATATGCCACTGATCGCCAAGTCGATGATCTCTCATCTCTTTTCCGTGTCAACCAATCCGTCGCCGTTAGAGTTTTGAGAGTTGACGAAGAGAACAAGAGATTCCTTTTGACTTTGAAGGAGAAGAATACGGGTGCTAATGGTGTCGTTAACCCAGTTGACAATTCCATCAAGTCATTCGATGATCTCAAACCGGGTAAAGTCACCAAGGTTGTTGTGAAGAGTGTCAAGCATACGCAATTGAATGTGCAAATCGCTGACAATATCCAAGGTCGTGTTGATGTTTCTGAGATCTTTGAAAATTATGATGAAATCAAAGATCCAAGACACCCACTCTCCCAATTCAAGAAGGGGGATGTTCTTGATGTCAAGATTATTGGTTACCATGATGCTCGTAACCACAGATTCTTACCAATTAGTCACAAGAAGACTAGCCAGATCATCATTGAATTGAGTGCTAAGAAGTCTGTACTCAAGAGTGACAGAGTTGAGCAGCTGTCGCTTGACAGGATTGAGGTCGGTTCCGAGCATTTGGCTTTCATCAACAACTCTGCTAAGAGCCAATTTTTTGTTTCCCTTTCTCCAACTATCAAAGGTAAGATCTCTTTCATGAATCTTTCCAACAATGCGACGTTGTTGCATAACATTGACGAGACATATCCTATCGGTTGTGCTTTGAAGGCAACTGTTAAGTCTGTTGACGCTGAATATAATGCCGTTGTCCTAACTGCAAGAGAAGATGCAATCAGCTCTATCGAAGATGTCAAAGCTGGTATGAATCTCCCTGGTCGTATCATCAGAGTTGCTGAATCCTTTGTTATTGTCGAACTTGCTGAGAAGCTGACCGCCATTTCTTTCGTAACTGATGCTTTGAATGACTACACAAAGAAGTTAGAAGATGTATTCGAGAAGAATGATATAGTTGCCGCATCTGTCCTCGATGTCGATACGGAGAACAAGAAGATATTTGTCTCTTTA
Source organism: Williopsis suaveolens (assembly GCA_003708225.3). Classification (NCBI taxonomy): domain Eukaryota; kingdom Fungi; phylum Ascomycota; class Saccharomycetes; order Phaffomycetales; family Wickerhamomycetaceae; genus Williopsis; species Williopsis suaveolens. The sequence goes on along the minus strand of PPNS03000061.1, from coordinate 17,637 downwards.
CGTACCAATGATACATCTGATAAACTCATCAGAGAGTCTAGTGATTTGAAACGTGGCAACGTTGTTCGTGGTTTTGTCAAGAACATCAGTGACAAGGGTCTTTTCATTTCTGTTGGTCGTACTGTCACCGCTTATGTCAAGATTGGGGACCTTTCTGATTCTTTCATCAAAGAATGGAAGAAGTTTTACAAGGTTCATCAACCTGTCATTGGTAAGATTGTCAATGCTGATTCAGACGGTCATGTTACCATGACTCTCAAGGAATCCGAAGTGAATGGTGAACTTAATATCTTGAAACGTTACGAAGACTTGGAGGTTGGTGATATCTTTGAAGGCTCCGTTAAAAGAGTCACAGACTTTGGTGTCTTCGTTAAACTCGATGGCACCTTGAATCTAAGTGGTCTGTGTCATCATTCTGAAATATCCGATAACCAAGTTCAAAACTTGACAGCTTTGTTCGGTGAAGGTGACCGCGTTAAGGTTAAGATTCTTTCCCTTAACAAAGAAAAGAAGCAAATGTCTTTGGGTATGAAGGCTTCATACTTCCAGGACGATATTGAGATGGAGGATGTAGAAGACCATGAGTCTGATGATGATGAAGTTCATTCACCAGCGGCTGAGGCCAACTCTGACAACGAGGAGGTCGACTTTGACAGCAGCGCGTTTGATGGTCAAGAGAATGCTAGTGACAGTGATGGTGATTCCGACTTTGAGGTTGAAGTGGAAGAAGGTCTGTCCGGTTTGGGTACTAATGGTTTCGACTGGACCGCTTCTATCTTGGATCAAGTTCAAGACGATGAGACGAGTGATGAGGAGGACTTCACTGAGATCAGATCCAAGAAGAAGAAGAAATCCAAGCAGGTTGTGGAAGATACCACCGGTGACATCAACTCTAAGGCCCCACAATCTGTTGCTGACTTTGAAAGGTTGATCATTGGTAACCCTAACTCCTCTATTGTCTGGATGAATTACATGTCTTTCCAACTGCAGCTCAGTGAGGTTGAGAAGGCCCGAGAAATTGGTGAGCGTGCATTGAAGACTATCAACTACCGTGAGGAACAAGAGAAATTGAACATTTGGATCGCTTTGCTCAATTTGGAGAACACCTTCGGTACTCAAGAGACCTTGGAGGACGTTTTCAAGCGTGCCAACGAGTATATGGAGCCATCTGTCATTCACCAGAAAATGGTGAGTATCTACATCTTGTCTGAGAAGTACGATAGGGCTGAGTCATTATTCAAGTCTATGGCTAAGAAGTTTGGTAAGTCATCAACATCACTCTGGGTTAGCTACGGTAGTTTCCTTTTGGACCGTGGTAAGAACGAGAAGGCTCGTGAGATCTTGGCCAATGCTTTGAGCGCTTTGCCAAAGCGTGACCACATTGAAGTTGTGCGTAAATTTGCCCAATTGGAGTTCTCCAAAGGTGATGCTGAACAAGGTAGAACTTTGTTTGAAGGTCTGATTGCCGATGTTCCTAAGCGTATTGACTTGTGGAACGTTTACATTGATCAGGAAATGAAGAAGAATGAGAACAAGAAGGTGAGGGACTTGTTTGAGAGAGTTATCACCAAGAAAGTGTCACGTAAGCAAGCTAAGTTCTTCTTTGCTAAATGGTTGGATTTCGAGGATAAGTGTGGTGATAGCAAGGCTGTTGACTACGTTAAGGCTAAGGCCCAAGAATTCGTTCAGAAGAATGATAAAGCATAAAAGAATGAGCATTATCTAAGTTGATCAGATAATCTGTACATTAATTCTTAAGTCCATAGGTAGCTGTTTCCGTTTTGTAGTCATCGCCATGGTTCTGCTTGTGGTGTGCATTTGGTGATTTGGGGCCGCCGTGACACAAAACCGTTAAAGGGCTGAAATCAAGAAAGATGTGACTGAAGGCCCGCCACTCATGGATCAGATGACCGGTATTATCAACAATGGACACGCGCTTCAAGTTTGCTCTTCTGTGTCTTGTGGTCGGGTTGATATGGTTTGGGCATTACTTGATACGTTCAGCTTCAGATGTCCCCGTTAGCGATGGTATCTATGAACGATCTTTGAGTATGAGAATGTTGGTTGTATGTTCGGAAGTGTCATCAGTTGAGAAGTGCTACAAGAGATTAAGAGGCGGAATAGTGAAGGACCTCTATGATGGTGATCTCAACGGTACTCGGATGGCTTCTTTGCAAAGGTATGTATGTATCCATAGCCACCTTGTTTGATGCTAACCGAAGGCAGATGTATGGATAATGCACTGAAACTTAGAACAGATCCATTGGTGTTTATGCGTTTGACCGAGTGTTTGTATCAGACACAATTGGATGTTGAAGAGAACCCACAGCCAACAAGAGATCAAAGAATGTCAAGTTGGATGATCACCTTGATTTTGCTGGTCGCTGCCTTTATTGCTCCTATCTCTATATCGCCCTTTCATCTCCGGATTCAAAATGTTGAGGAGAAAGATGAGAGACTAGACGGTGATGAATTTGATGTCACAGGAGTCCTTAAAGACACCAAGGCAGCTCAACATGAAGAAGCACAGCCACCACCGCAACGCCGTCTAGTGGTCAACTTGGGAAATGAGGTCTATGACTTGTACAAGCAGAAAGATATGGAACGATGGAAGGGACGGTTCAAGTCAGATAGAACATCTTGGGACTCAAGCTTGGTGATTGACTTGGACTCACCACTTGAAGAGAGCATATCAGCGATGCCAACAACGACAATTATCTCAACAGCAGAGACGCGTGAATCGAAATACATACCGGAGGTCTCAACCATCAAATGCAAAGCACGCACGGATATCAACGTTGTCGACGAGAGTAAACCATTGCCATCTGTGTTGTCACACCCAAAAACCAACTCCAAAGGTCAAAAGCTCCGCAGGGTGTTTCTCCCAGGGCGTGGATGGGTTCATGCAAAGGCGTTGGAGGAAGAGCGCCGGGTTCTCTTGAGACAGTTGGACAAGGACAATCAGCTGCTCGACTACTAAGCTGTTTGAGTGTGCTATTTAATGTGAAGTTTTGTTTTATCTTTTCTGTAGTGGCGAGGCCACACCAACAACTAACGCAGCAACAAGGAGCAGTGCCAATGGAGCAGAAGGAGAAACTGCCGAAGTACCGCGTCACGGTCGATGTGGATGGAATGACCGGTGAACACGACGTGTTTCGTGAGATGGACGGTGAAGATGTGAAGCCCTCTTTGAAGCTGGTGGAACAAGGTGGTGACTACCGACTATCAGACCTCACAATAACGAGTATGGACATGTGCAACAGACAGCTGAAAGCCAAATACATGGGCTACGGTGTTGTGCGGTTGTACCGTGAATACCAGGACACGGGGACTGAAATTGAAGTTGATTCAGACGATACCACGGTGGCCATCGTTGCTGTTCCAAGTTATCTTTCACCAACAGAGGTACTCGCCTTTCTTGGTGAATCCATAACGAAGGACGTCTCACACTTCCGGATGATCAAATCAGAGAATCCTAATCGGTTTATGGTGTTGATGAAGTTCAGATCACATGAGACAGCTAGATCGTTCCAGGAACAGTTCAATGAGATGCCTTTTAGTTCCATTGAAGCAGAGTGTTGTCACATCATCTTTGTCAAATCCGTGATGTTTCGTCCCCTGAATGTGCCCAATATCTCAGGTATCCCTTACCTGCTTGAGGATCCTTTCACTCTACAGGTACAAAAGTCCTCTAAGGAACCAGAGGGCTTCCAGAACTCTGTGGTTAAAGAACTACCGACATGTCCAGTTTGTCTTGAGCGTATGGATTCCGATATTACAGGATTGGTCACGATATCTTGTCAGCATACGTTTCATTGTAACTGCTTGAGCAAATGGAGAGATGACACTTGTCCAGTTTGTCGGTATTCAAACCTGTCATTGGGCTCTTTGAAGAAATCTTCCCATGAAGAGGCCCAACATTGTTCCACTTGTGGTAGCACACAGAACTTATGGATCTGTTTGATCTGTGGTAATATTGGATGTGGAAGATATGACAAGAAACATGCTATTGAGCACTACGAAAGGGAGGGCCATTGCTTTGCCATGGATATTGCAACTCAGAGAGTCTGGGACTATGCTGGAGATAACTATGTACACCGTCTACTGCAAAACGAATCTGATGGGAAATTAGTTGAATTACCATCATCATCTACTTCATGTTCCGAAGCGACTAAGAGCAAGAATCGGGATTATAGCATTGAGTACTCAAACGTTTTGCTTTCCCAGTTGGAGTCTCAAAGAGAATACTATGAATCGCGTTTAGCAGAAGCTGCTGATGTCACGTCTAAAGCATCGGAAGAGAGGGATTTGGAAGTTAGGAAGTTGAAAACTCTTGAGTCAAGAATGGACCAACTGACCCAGCAACTTGATAAATTGAAAATCCAGCTAGAGGAACAGGTTGATGCCCATGCATTGGAACTGGAGAGCATCTCTAGGGAAAAAACTGAAGCCAATATCCATATCAAGAAATGGAAGGATGAGCAGTTGATAACGGATGGTTTGTCCAAAAACTTGGACTCCGTGAAAGAGGAGAACGAACGTCTTAAATCAGAGAATCTGGATCTACAAGAACAAGTCAAGGACTTGATGTTCTTTCTGGAGTCCCAAGAGAAATTCAAAAATGCTAGTGATGAAGTGAAAAATGGAACTATTGTGATGCAGCAACTTCCGCAGAGAAGATCCAGGAAGAATAAGAGATGAAATTTGAATCACGATGATCACGACTATCAATGAAACGCCCACATATCCGTCTATGCAATGTGCATTCGTTTGGTAGATTCACCCATTTATGTAAGCCCACCTTATCACCGCCTCCCCCGGCGCATTTCCCTATCCCCGGCGGCGAAACCAAAAATTTTTATCACCAAGGGCGATGGAACTTCTTCAACACAGGACTTAGAAGAGATCAACTTCCACCACAGAAGATCACACTCAAATGGCCAGAAACTCCATCAAGCTGCTCACCAATGACGTCCACTGTGGCCTCGCTGAGCTCGTCGCAAAGAGGCTCGGGCTCAAGCTCACAGAGGTGAACATCAAGAGAGATTCATGTGGTGAAGTCTCCTTCTCCATCAACGAGTCTGTGCGTGATGAAGACATCTATATCATCATGCAAGTCGGCTCTGGTGTTGTGAACGACCGTGTCATTGAGCTCTTGATCATGATCAATGCTTGTAAGACGGCGTCCGCTCGTCGTATCACTGCTGTGATTCCAAACTTCCCTTACGCAAGACAAGACCGTAAGGATAAGTCCCGTGCTCCAATTACAGCTAAGTTGATGGCTGATATGCTCACCACGGCTGGGTGTGACCACGTAATCACCATGGACTTACACGCTTCGCAGATCCAAGGTTTCTTCGATGTACCCGTGGATAACCTGTATGCTGAGCCAAGTGTCGTTAGATACATTAGAGAACATGTCGACTTCAGCAATGCCATCATCGTTTCGCCGGATGCTGGTGGTGCTAAGAGAGCTGCTGGCTTAGCTGATCGTTTGGATTTGAACTTTGCTCTGATCCACAAGGAGAGGGCCAGGGCTAATGAAGTTTCCAGAATGGTGCTCGTTGGTGATGTTACCGACAAGATTTGTTTGATCGTGGATGATATGGCTGATACTTGTGGTACTTTGGCCAAGGCTGCTGAAATCCTCTTGGAGAACAGGGCCTGTGCCGTTATAGCCATTGTCACCCATGGAATCCTTAGTGGTAATGCCATCAACAACATCAACAACAGTAAGCTCACTAGAGTTGTATGTACGAACACCGTGCCGTTTGAGGAAAAGCTCAAACAGTGCCCAAAGCTCGACACCATCGACATCTCTAGTGTCCTTGCGGAAGGTATCCGTCGTTTGCATAATGGTGAGAGTGTCTCATATCTGTTCCGCAATGCTCCATTATAAATCTTGGTCTTTCGTTTCTGTTACACGTTTTTATTACATATGTACTTCCTTTTGATTTGTTTCATTTATAGAACTTAGAGACCGTACTTTGATGGATCAAAGTCCTTTAAAGAGGATAAAATGACACCTTGGTCGCCGATGTGCTTATGTTCATCGCCATCGAGAATCTCCAAGGCTCTTTGATCCGGAACCCAGATAACAAAGGCACCAGCTGCTTTTCCAGCAGTCAAGCCGGGCACTGCGTCCTCAAAGACTAAGCACTCTTCCGGCTGGATCTCTGGTTCGCCTGATTTCAATTGAGAGTTGAGGGATTTCAAAGCGGCAAGCCAAATGTCTGGGAACGGTTTACCTCTACCCTTGGGGACCCTTTCATCATCACCGGTGACGATATGTGCACCGAACAGGTCAAAGCCAACTTCTCTAAGATGTCCTGTTTTGCGTTCATAGTTGTATCTATTGGAAGAGGTGGCCAGCGCAATTGGGATGTGGTTGGCATGGAGGTATTGCAAGAGTTCACGGGCACCAGGAAGGAACTTACACTTGCTCCATTTGGACTCCTGTTTTTTCAAGTTTCTCTGAACTAGCTCATCTGGTCTATATGGTAAATCATATGCTTCGATTAAAAGTCTAGCAGCCTTTGTGTTGCGTTAGTACCTTTCATTTGTTCAAGTGCAAAGAACACTCACCTCTGGACCAGGACGCCCCTGTAAGGTGATCTTGACATCCCAAGTCAATTCTCCCTTCCCATGTTCAGCAAGTAGTTCGTTAGTGACTTCAGTGTAGATATCTTCGGTGTTGATGAGGAGCCCATCCATGTCTGGGTGATTGTTAATAAACGACAGTAAAGAGGAGTTATCAGGAACACGTACCAAAGAGACAGGCTCTAAATCTGAGAATGCTGTTAGTATATTTCCATCTTAAAAGCAGAAGTGACCAAACTGACTTTCTATCAACCATGGTCTAGCGATTTCTATGATGACGTGGTGGGTCTCCCTGAGGAGATTTCAAATTTCTTCACGATCGCTACAGGTGATGAGATTATTATCAAACAATCAAAATCAATCATGTCATTCATTAAAAATAAATCATAGAGGCGGAAGTGAGTTCCTGCACACGGGACATTGTAACTTGTATTTCATCCATGCTTCAAGGCACTGTGTATGGAAGATATGGCGACAAGGAGTGACCATGTACTGTCTTCTCTGTAGGAAAGATGCGGCTTGATCCAAGTTTGACTTGAGAATTGGCACTTCAACTTCATTCATACAAATGGCACAATCGATACAGCAACTACCATTATCTGTCTTCAGTGGTACTGCTGCATCTGCTCCGCCTTCTTGGTTATCAGGATGCAAATGTTCAATACCGAACCCATTCTCCAAATCGTTCTCCGTAAGAGCCGGATGGTAATTATAAGTCTGTGGCAACCAACTCTTTGGTAAGAAGAACCTCGCACTAAACACAGCTTGTAGTGCCAAAAGCCCAATTTGGACAAATAACCAAGATGTGAGTAATACGAAAAACTTGAGATCGGTGTGATGGTCAAAGATATTGTCCTTAATGACAAAGACATAAAAAATTGGAGACGTTCTCACTATGGTGGTGCCGATAATAAACCACCATTTAAAAGAGCGATGTGATCCTCTCACAACATTTCTATAAGCCTGTGGTAACCAATAGGAGCTCAATACCAACAACACTATCCGCTCAAATCCTTCTCTCAGATGCTTTGGCCAAACGATGGAATTGAGCATCACAAAGGTGAATATGATCAATGCAAAGAAGAATCTGGCATAGATAGTACCACTCACTTGTGATTCATCTTGAGGTTCAGTTGATACCGGTCTTGTAGTTGTTGGTAACGTTTGTTCAGCAGATCCATCCTGATGATCCATTGGTCTCCCCTGTAGTGCTGTAAAGAGGTTCAACGTTCTCTCGTTGATCTGAGACATATATATGTTGATCATGAATCTCATCTCAAACATGGATGCCAAAATAAATGAAAGAAAGGCACTCACAGTGAGAGGCAGGTACAATTGGTTGAATATGGCGGATGCAACCAAAAAAATCATCGCAAGAGACCCATCCACAAGACTCATGAGACAGAGAGACCAAAAGGAGATTCTTGAGATTGTGGATGGCGTATTAGTATAGTTCATCTGCTTCACGGTCAACAAGACTTGGGCAAAGAGTAAGATGATTCCCATGATGGTTGCTCTATGGTATCTGTAGATCTTTACTTCCCTTCTAGGACCAGTTATTGTTGGCACAGCCAACTTGACCGCACAATCTGGTGAGTATAATAACCCAGTAAAGCTCATCCCTGGGATGGAATCCAAGTTTATTGGACGACCAATAGGTGAACTCAACTCCTTATCGATCTCACTGATCTCATCCTTGGATATATTGACTCCATTCAAGTGGAAATATGACACATATTCACACCGACTCTCAGAGTTATCAAGAACTTGTGTCAAGTAGTTGAAGCTGATTTCAAAGTTCTTCTCTTCAGGTGTCTTGAACAAGGTACTTTCGAGGTATGCAAGGGAAACGTTCTTTGCCGCGTCAAAGTTGTCTTCATCCATCGTGAGATGCTGTAAGCCTCCATAGAAGCTGAAGAATTTGGCACTGGACGAGGACGTCACGATATTCCCCGTTTCAACAAAGTAGAACCCTTTCGTCTCAATGGTGTGTTTGTCCGACTCGTCATCATCGGAAATCTCAAAATCGATGTTGACAATCTTAAGTTTTGAATCAAGACGGTTAAAATACTCCTTGTTTACAACGTCCACAACGCTGACGTCCATATGTATCAGACCTTTATCAAATGTTATATTACCGACTTTATCTGAGCGGTCCCCTCTCTCGAAGGATGGCATTGCCAGATCGTCATAGAAGGTTTCCAAATAATCGGGTAGTTGTAGAGGAAGTGGTACCAAAGTATTGTTGACTCTCTGGAATGAACCTTTAGAGGAGGATGATATGTTTGTGTAGTAGTTCAAAGAAGGGTTCTGGGCATTGGATTCCGACATCCAAACTTTCTGTGCCTCTGTTGTTATATCATCCGGCAGTATGGAATAATTCTGGTTATTGACCCAATGGTCATATACCTTATTGGGCACCGGGTAGGTTTGATTGATATGACCATCCAAGACATCCTGGTAGCTCAGCATGAACCCAGTAAGGTTACCGAACGCATGGGAATACGTTGCATTCTGTAGGTGGCGGAAAGAGTTATAGAGGTGGGATTTGAAGAGGTCCAACTTGCGGTACTGCTCATCTGAGGTCACTGGCGTGGAGGGTGGCCCCTGCAGCACAAATGCGAAGAATATGATAAGGAAGATGAAGTTATATCTACTCATTTGGGGTGCTGTGTTGTGTTTTCTTCCCTTGGGGAAGCGTATTTGGTGTTATTGACTGTTCCCTTACAAAGAAAGGCCCCAATTCGCGAATTGGCTAGAGGCCGGGCAAGCTTTTCGCGGCACTCCCAGAAAAGTTTGTGTCACATTTGGCAGGTTGGGAAAATGGGCAAAGGGAGTTTCTTGGTGCGGGCAGACGTGGATGGGTTTGCTGTTGCAAACTTACACAGGGGAGTTAGGATCTCAAGTTCTCGAATTTCCAAGGACTCAGGGCTCGGGAGTCAGGGGCAGTTCATAAATGACTTATGACTACCGCCATCGGTTCCTCCAAAGCGGGTTTTTCAGATTTCTTATAGTATATAACCTTAGGGATTAGATAGCCGGGCTCCCTCTTCAGAGCAGTTATCCTGTTTCACCTTCGATAATGGAGGGGATACCCAACAAGCAATGTTGTACTATCTTAAATGTTTTTGTTTGAGCATTGAACATTCCACTCGGACTTTCCAGCGTTTAATTCTTGACCCCAGTCATATCAACACCCCTAAGCCCTACAACTACTTAGCTGATCGCCCCTTCGCTTTGGCTACCGCTAAGTTCTCCGAACTAGCGGGCGTGCTACGGAGTCCTAAATCACTGGCCTTTGGCTTCCACGCGTGGGCCAGCCCCCACTGTACGGTTCACACATGCCACAGATCAATCTGTGCTCCAGCCTCGTACGGCTTGCTCTATCAATCTGTATATGGTTCTCTCTATGGTGTTGGTGAATCATGATATAACAGCGGTCGCTGTAGTCTTTTGTGTCCTGTGTTGTAAGTACCAGGCGCTAAGCACTGCGCGCTGCGCACCGTATTGTACGCGGCCTGCCCCACGATACTTCTTGGGCTCTCCCTCCCCCTCCCCCGCACCCACTCATCAACAGGGGGCAGCAGGTGTTCTCGCACTCCGTGAACTGGTACGAACTCTCAGCACAGGCACACACAGCGGTTGCCAAAGTGGTCATTACACCTCAATCGGTGACTGTCCCCCACCGCGCACGCTCGAGATGTATAAAAGACGTGCTGGTGCACGTTAACTTTGCGGGTCTGGTGTTAGTTATGTTAGTAGCCCAAAGCAAATTATGACTGATCATCTCTCACAGGATTTAGAGAAGGGAATCAACAGCAACTCCTCTGCTGAGTACGTCGACCCCCAGACCCTCATGGGTGACTCTCCTTCACAGAACCCAATCCTCAAAGTTATGACTTCTACAAATGGTGATGTCGTCTATTTGGGGAACCAGGCTTTTAACAAGAAGGAATTGATGAATGCATTTGCAGGTGATCTTCAACCGGGTATCCACCCGAGCCCTCATCGCCCAATGGGTAACCCTGTCCCATTGGGGTTGACCTCCTTCTGTATCTGTTGCTTTGTTGTCTCCATGGTGAATGTCCAGGCTAGAGGCGTCACCAACGTCAAGATCATTGCTGCTTGTGCGTTGTTCTTCGCCGGTGTTGTCGAATCTGTCGCAGGTCTTTGGTGTTTGGTAATTGAAAATACCTTTGCCGCCACCGCTCTAGGATCTTTCGGAGGCTTTTGGATGGGTTACGCCGGTATCTTGATCGATGCCTTTGGTATTGCCTCCTCTTACACTACAACAGAAGAGTTTAATAACGCTCTTGGAATCTATTTGATTGCTTGGATGATATTTGCATTTTTGATGTGGCTCTGTACGTTTAAGGCTACATGGCCATTCTTCTTCCTCTTCTTATTCATTTGGCTCTTCATCCTATGTTTGGCCGTGGGTGCCTTCTCGGGTAATGCCAATGCCACCAAAGCTGGTGGTGGCTTGGGTCTTGTTGCTACCTTCATCGGATTCTTTATTGTTTATGCAGGTACCGCTACCCATGAGAACTCTTATATTACCATCCCAGCAACTCCAATGCCAGGTGCTCCAAGGATTTAATCTTTATCGTTTTAATGCAAAATTACTCTTGTTCATTATTTTTAATTTATCAGGACTACGTAATGGGTACTAGACGCTTGCCTATATCATGGTTTAATCAGCCGATAGTCATAACCATCTCATTGAGTACTGATATCAACAGTTTGAATCACCTTGAAATAATGCTCAAGTGATTCCCAAGCGCCTGGAGCAAGATCTTGGTTCAATTGAGCTCTGGCCAAGTACGTCTCACCAAATCCTTGTGGATAGATACACTTCTTGATACCAACAACACTGAATTTAGAAACAATCTCCTCACCTCTAGTGCAAGTCTTTTGCAGCTCTCTAGCTTTGTCCAAATCACCAGTTTGAATAGCGTTGAACAAGTCGACATAGATCTGTGGGAATGCACCACAGAGGGCATCTACCGTACCTTTACCGCCAACACTCATGACAGGTAACAAGATTTCGCCCAATCCTGTGAACAGGTTGAAATTGTTCTCACCGGAGTATATATCTTCATGGAGTCCCACAAGAGCATGATGGGCAACATCACCATGGGAAATTTTGCAACCGACAATGTTTGAATGGTACGAAAGTGCTACGATGGTCTCAGGATCGATCCTAACGTTGTTGGAAACACCTGGGAACACGTAGATCAAGACCGGCAAAGATGCCCTATCAGCCAATGAGGTACACCAGTCAATAATACCTTGTTGTTGGATAGAGCCTAGAGGTACCGAAGTAGTTTGATGGGAGCACTAAAGCGTATGAAGCACCAACGTTCTTCAAAGAATCAATTTAATCAAGAGCATCGCGAAGAGAGTTGGCCGCAACACCTCCCATTAATAGGAAATCTGGGAGCTCCTCATGGATAGCACTCACCACAGAGGCTCTCTCTACACGGGTCAAGTGAGCCTGTTCGCCTGTTGATCCCATGAGGACCAGACCCGAGATGTCATTTTTCTTCAAGTATTTTGCATGTGCGACTTGCGTCTCGTAGTCAATTGTGAAGAGGTCCTTCTTGAAGAAAGTTGGGACTGGGGTGTAGATGCCAGGAGATTGTGGGTCAGTCATTGGTTCTGCTTTATTAAAGTACTACTTTCTTCATGGTATATCGCGTCGCGTAAATATAATTGGCAGTTTCCAGTACTTATTTATCCTCCAAGTTGCAGCGGTTTGTACTCCAGTATGCCGGCTGAACTTCCTTCCGGACGGGGATTCTTTGCCCCTCCCAACATGCACTTCACCCACCGCCGGATCTCCGCTTTGACTTTTCCCCAGATTTTTTAGAAGGTGAGGGTATCCGAAAGAATAACGGAAGAACAAAACATCCACAACTTCTACTTCTCTCACTCACACCTTACCTGTTATGGGGATCGATGAACTGCTGCTCCACGTTGACGAAGAGATGCCGCAGAAGAGACAACGCACCAACGAGGGAGATGCCAGTATGGCTTCTGCTGCGGAAATGAGCAGGATATCCAAGAGCTGTGATCTGTGCAAGATGAAGAAAGTGAAATGTGATGGCGGTAGACCAAGGTGCTCTTTCTGCGTGAAGAATGGATCTGCAGAGTGCATCTACTCGATAATGAAGAAGCCTGGATTGAAACCTGGCTATGGCAAATCTATGAATGAAAGAATGGACTCGCTGGAGACTGAACTGGACGCATTACGGCAAGAAATGAGATTTATAAGAGAATATCAACCTCAAAAATACCAGCCCCAGATGTCCATTTCCATTGATACCATAACAAAAACTAATGCATCCGAATTGACAAAGATCAAACTACCACACTCTCACATATGCTTGGCATTGATCGACTTGTTCTTCTCTGAAGTCATACCCATGTTTCCTCTGATCCATCCATCGGTCGCCGATGAACTTAAAAAAGGGATACAAGGAGGTCAAGAACCAACATTGTTAGTATATGCTGTGGCACTCATATCACTAAAGTTTCTGGATGATTCACAGATGAAACCTCAACAGAAGAACATCCACTATCAGAACTGCAAGGAAAAGATCATCACTACTTCATTGAAAAAAATCAACATCGAGAGTCTCCAATCCATGATTATTCTAGCGTATGATTCACTCTCTGGAAGCGTTAAGGTCCCAGAAAGTTGGAATTATGTCTCCATAGCCGCTGATTATGCTACTTATCTGAAATTGGGCCATGAAAGGGCAAATAAGATCACGTTTGTCTGTGGTGAGTCACCAGATTCTACCAACTCTTCTATCACAAGTGATGCAAGAAGAAAATCAAAATCAGTATCTAATAAGTCATTGAATCTTCTACGTAGGCCTATCAATTGGGTTGATGAAGAATCAAGAAGACATTGTTTCTGGTGTATATAAATCTTGGACAAACTGTTTGCCATATCATCTTCATATAAGATGAAACTCAAGTCTTCAAGAATTACGACTCTGCTTCCCTTGAGACTAAGTAGTTGGGCTGATTCTTTGGATTCAAATTTCACGCAACTTCGTACTTTGAAGAGTGTTTCCTCTACGCCAGAGATGTTTGAAGAACAGCCAGATAACGACTCCTATGATTCATTTACCTATTATATTGAACTGAATAGAGTTGTTGGCGACATTCACACCTTCTTGATCGAAGATGTTGACATCTCTACCAATACTGAAGTCATGTCCTGGAGAATGAAGTTCAAGACTCTGGAAACACAACTGTTTGGATGGTTATCATCATTACCACAGTCATATAGGGCTTTTTGGAGAACGGATGCTTCCCTGGTCCACAAAACGTTCAGGTGTATGATGCTTTGCTATACGTCTATTACTACACGACATTGATTAAATTACATTCTGCATTTGGATATCCTCATGCAGAATCTGACGTCTTCAAAGCTTCTGAGGATTCAAAGAGCCAATGTATGGAAGCCTCTACCAAAGTCTATAACTTTGTTGTTATACTGCGACAACTGTTCAAAGATGAGTCAATCTTTGAAAGACTGGGACCACATTTTGGATTTTACATCTGGATCAATTCGACGATTCTCTTTGTCAACTTAATCTATCAGGCAACGAATAGGACGCTTGAGAGATTCACATTAGAGACACACTAAACAATGCTGAGCTTCTTCTCTCAGATCCTTCTCAAAATCGGTCATTATTGGGAGAGCTCTAAAGTTTACTACAAGATCTTGCAGCTCCTGAACGTTTCTGACCTGTCGTATGTTTTGAACATAACACAGACTTCCGATGAAGATGATGATGATGAAGATATCACAGGTGAGCATAGAACACCAGCCAAGGTGATGACTGATATGAGAATTGGGTCACACTCTTTGTTGTTCTGGCTCAATGAGTTGGTCGGGAAGAGCTCTCGATATGCCACTACGCCCAGTGCTGAAGAGCCTGCATTCAAAGGTCTTTCAGTGTTCCAAACATCTAACGCTCATGGGCTGGAAGAGTTCCAGTTGACACATGACGACTTCTTCAACTTCTTAGCTATGGATATTAACGGATCCTAATCGTTGCAGGACCTGACATAAAATATCTGTTTTTGTTATGACTTTATTATTGCTTGTTATACCTGTAGCTGAATAAATAGGCTGTAATCTGTGATGAGTTCCATGAAACAAGGAATCTGATCAATTTCCTCATGATAAGGATGAAGCAAAACTGTGTGGTGGAGATTTCTTTGCACATGTTCCCATGCGGAATTCCGCAAATGCTAAACGCAGTGGGAGATCAATATTCCGGAAACGGGGAAAAGTGTGATAATGTCTTTTCGCCCAGTTTGGAGGGGCCTGTTATAAAAAGGTGGGTACGTACTTTCTGAGAGATGCTTATATTTTGACTCTACTTCAAGTGCATAATGACAGCTACAGCAATTGCAGAGTTCCCAAAGATCAAGAAGGTCAGAATCTTCCTCTTACCAGGTCCAGGTATTGGTGGTGATTACCACGACGTAAAGAAAGGACATTGGCTCGTTGACTCTGATATTTCCAATCCAATGTCGAAGTTCCCAGAATACCGTAAGTCAAGAACCTCCTGGGGTATCAATGTCTTGGTTCTTTCTGTGTTGAGATCGAGGCCACTGACGGTACAAAGGGCTTCGCAACTGGGTTTGGCGGTCCAATTGCTTGTTGGATCGTTCACAACCATTTTAACAGATTCTTGGAAGGTGAAGATCCAAGAGACCTCAACTTAATTTGGGACAAGCTGTTCAGAGCTTCTATGTGCTACCGAAGAAAGGATATAACTATTGCCGTTATTAGTGCTGTCGATTTAGCTCTCTGGGACCTCTTGGGTAAGATCAGAAATGAGCCGGTTTACAAGATGATTGGTGGTGCCACCAGAGAGCGTTTGGACTTCTACTGCACCGGTTCTAGACCAGATTCTGCAAAGGAGATGGGGTTCTGGTGTGGTAAAGTTGCCTTGCCATTCGGCCCAGATGAAGGTCATGTTGGTTTGAGGAAGAACGTTGACTTCTTGACGAAGCACCGTGACGCAGTTGGTCCAGATTTCCCAATCATGGTTGATTGTTACATGTCCCTAAATGTCGCATATGTCATTGACTTAGTCTCTGCTACTAAGCACTTGAACATTAACTGGTGGGAGGAAGTCTTGCACCCAGATGATTTTGATGATTTTGCCCAACTTAGGAGAGCTCATTCAGATGTGAAGTTCACCACCGGTGAACATGAGTACACCAAGTACGGTTTCAGAAAGTTGATCGAAGGTAGGAACTTGGATATTCTACAACCAGAAGTTATGTGGGTTGGTGGTATGACTGAGATTTTGAAAGTTTCTGCTCAAGCGGCTGCTTATGATATTCCAGTGGTGCCACATGCCTCTGGACCATACTCTTACCATTTCGTCGTCTCTCAACAGAACACCCCATTTCAAGAGTACTTGGCGAACTCTCCAGACTCAACTGCAGTCTTGCCCGTCTTTGGTGGTTTGTTCATTGATGAGCCAATCCCTTACAAGAGTTATTTGAACGTCAAGGATTTGGATAAACCAGGTTTCGGATTGACTCTGAATCCAAAGATTGAGTTACTTGACGCTGAGTTCGTCTTGAACACATCTCCAGAGAAGCCAATAAACTCTCCAATGGAGTACAAAGAGTGAATCTTAGCTACTTCCGTATTAATTTCAGTTCTAAAGTCAATTTTCTGAGACAAGCTGTAGGTTCCAGTTTTTTCAAATATCACGGTAGGAACAAGTCAGGTTGACATATGAATCGAAAGATTATTGTTCAAAGCCAGGTACGAATTGGTCAGATGATATTAAGGTGCTTTCTTTAGTTCGCAGTTGTGGCATGTGTACAGTCCTGATCAACGGACCCATAAGGATTTCTGATTCCATAGGAGTCAATTAATCTGCTATGGACTGTTCAATTTTATATAATGAGTCTCTATGCAGCCTCTAGTAGTATTGTGAGCTCGATATAGTATCCCAGTTGATTATTTGATTAATGGGCTTTGCCTTGGTATCTAAAACACTATAAAGTTCAACTCAAAAAGTTTAAAAATAGTTGATTGTGGTTTCTCAAGAGTGTGAAGATTCAACCAGGGTCCAAATACAAGACATTAGCAAAAGTATAGGGCATCAGGGATGAGTGAGACTAAGAAAGGAAGATACTACTGCTTGCAGCCTGGTACCATGGTGGATTCAAAGCTGAATGAGAGGAGAATCCTCCAGCAATCTCACATATAAGGGTTCTCCCCAAGTAGATGGAACCCTGGCCTTTGAATCCAGAACCCAGCATCATGAGGATACTTCCAATACCCATGATGGCGGTAGAGAAGATCACACCAGCTTTACAGCCCCAGTGAAAACTGAAGAAGTGGTAAAAGATAGCCAAAGAAAAAAGGAGCATTGAAGACTGAGATGACGAATCTAGCATTTCATGCATCTGTGCATCTAATCGGACTTCTTTTCTAAATGAATCGAGGGCCCCGCCCCACAAATGAAACCTGAATTAAAACCGATTTCAATTGCAGTTGCATTAAGGGCAAATCCGGATCAAAAACTTCCAAGATTCCAGTTTCCAGTCATGGAATTTCTCTGGAGCTGTGCCCGATGATCTATCTTGAGAAGGATATGGATCTTTAGCTAATTCATTGCTTGGCACGAGGGTCATCACGTACTTGCAACTAAGAGGCCCTATGTGGTTCCTTCTTTAATTTAACGAATTTCTGAGTGTGCCATGATTAGAGATGGGCACGGATAAGCTCAATCCGTGATCCGTATCCGCGGATAGTATCCGCGGATAGGTTTGTTAAGACTCTCCCCATCCGTCATAGTTAAGACTATCCGTACGGATAGGGCTATGATGCTAGGTACTTTGTCAAAACCTTTTGAGAGCTAATTTCGCTGTTTTACTGCGCTGGAGATCCTTACAGGTTTAGATAATTAGATCATAATTCATCATTACTTAGCACTTAGACGTAACATAAGCTTACAATCTCTAAATATTATATGT
>PPNS03000060.1:0-69805 GCA_003708225.3 Williopsis suaveolens | reverse complement strand
TGAAACACCCTCAACAAAAGTCCCTTATC
This sequence comes from Williopsis suaveolens, assembly GCA_003708225.3. NCBI lineage: Eukaryota > Fungi > Ascomycota > Saccharomycetes > Phaffomycetales > Wickerhamomycetaceae > Williopsis > Williopsis suaveolens. The sequence goes on along the minus strand of PPNS03000060.1, from coordinate 69,776 downwards.
AATCTTGTGGATATTCAAGAGTTGGAGGAAATGCAATACTCAGAGATTTCAAAAATGGCAAGGCTACTATCCGGGTCAATCAATCATGTTAGTCTCTCCCGCTACTTTGGCACTAAGTTCGAGGATTACTATCAAGGTCTAGAGGACAGAATTATGAAACTAGTCAATCTACTACCAGATTCCCAATTTATTCTTGAAAACTCTCCAAGTGGTATCGATCTCAGCCGAATGATATTTGTGGATATTGTGTACCTTTCTTTTGTTGATTGTGGAGTGGAGAAAGGAGACAAGCTTGACATTTGAGATATCGGCACTGTACACCTGGAAAATTGCACTAATCAACTTGTGGAGCGTATTCCGTTGGATTCCTATGAGATACAGACACTTTATACATGTTATCTGGAAAATCCACTTATTTTGGATTATAGAACCATGAACACTGGGAAGATGATATGCACTGGGGGACTTTCCTTTGCCAACAGCACTTTTGCTGGATCTGAGATGGAGTTTCGAGTATTGAATCGCACCTTTCACATTGATGATATTCACGCTCCTAATCTAAACAGTCTAACTTTGGTATTGAAAGATATTTATCCTTCAATATCGAACTTGCTTGCACCAAACATCAAATCCGTCTCAATACTGGTTCCTGGTAAACAAATATTTCGTATTAACCTGTTCGCCAGAGAGCATCTTATTTCCTTCCAAGACATTAGTGAACTAACTCTGTCCAATTTTCGTGCTCCACTGTATCTGATTGATTCTCATAACCTGAAAAGGCTCAATCTGACAATATGTTTCGATATACCACCCAACTAAAGTGTGTTTCCCGTCTTAGAGATATTTGAAGTTAATCTAACAGATACTGCGTACGACACTGCGTATTGTGTTCCATTCATCAAAGCCGATAACTTGAGGAGTCTCACCATCACCACAAAACCATGTTTTTTCCGCATTCTATTATTCCTTTGTCTGTACGACAGACTTACAGAGTTCTCTGTTATCAATAATAGTTTCTGGCTGGGAGCAGGGATAGTTGTGAATACGTTGGCTATATCACAAGGGCATGGCTGCATCATAGGGCTAAAGTTGAGTAATATGTATGATATTTCAACCTTGAGCCTCGGCAAATGCAAACCACTTATGGGTATCACTAGGAAAAAATCAACGCAACCACGTAGAGGCTAATATCTCGGCAGTGACGTTACCCTAGAGTGCGTACCTTTTTGTGTAACAGCGACGTGGCGAAATCGTTTGTGCCGAGAAGGTGCTACCTGAACAATAGAATTTAGAAATATTCGAACATGATACATCCAGAACAGCAAACTAGGCATTACGGTGTCAAAGAATCAAAGATGGTATTATTGGAAAGAGAGCATTCAGCTGAATCATATAAATTACAATCCCCTATCACCACATTTAGCACTAGAAAAGGGTCAAAATATAAGGGAAACTTCAATCTTTGGCTTGAAAGTTGACTCTTCTATCGATTTCATTTGGTTCCACTTATTACTTATCAAGATTGCATTGTCTTGTTTTTCGTCATTAGGAAAAATTACTCTAAAATGGTCCAAGTTCCAAATTGCTACCATTATAAGTTCTGCAAGTGTGTGATGTTCTTTAGGAGTGAAAAAATGCTCTAACCGGTCAAATTGCTTGTATCTTAATCAATTCTTTCGCCTCCGGTAGTCACACAGTTTTTGACACATTTGATTCCGATTCCGATTTCGTGCACGTAAGCAAAAAAAAAACAGTCCCCATCGCATCGAAGAACCAAAGATGAAAGAACACCACAGAGAGCATTAGAATGATCGCCCTGGCACTGTCTTCGGAGGATGAGCCTCACACAGAGCTCACGTCCAAGAACTCCCGGCTTGTTGGTGTTGGATCTGCAGGTATACGAGCATTGATGTACCAAGTCACTTCGTTATACTTAAGAACACCACCAGCAAAGCTGTTTAGGCCCACAAGGGTGGATTATATGGCTATCACAAGGCTGTTTGTACATGGACAGGAAGGACGCAGTCGAAGTGGATATAACTTTTATAGAGATTCATCGCTGGGTGTTCTCATTTCAGCAGTGAGGAAGTTTGGCTGGAGATTCATACCAGAACGTGTTTTGCCACCACTGATTGCCAATAGTGCAACCGGATTTGTGCTATACACATCTTATTTGATGTCTCTGCAACATTTTAATGGTACTAAGACCAATTTTCTCGAGAATCCCTCACCATTGGATACTTTCAGAGCTGGGTTCGTTGCTGGTACTTTCCAGTCAATAGCTGCTGCTCCTATTGATGCCATATATGCTCGTTCGACAGCAAGTGAACTCTTGAAGGGTGAACATCAGAATCTGTGGAGGTTTGGATTTAACAAACTGAAAGAAGTTGGGTTTTCAGGTGTCTTTGCCGGATATGGGTTGAGTTTTATCAAGGAGAGTATCAGTTTTGCCATCTATTTCTCCACGTTCGAAACTATAAAGAACCAGGTGTACCATTTGACAAGGGACTCCTTGATCAACTACTACTTTCATAAGGAACGTATTATGACTCTTAACTTCCAGCTAGATAAGGATGAGTTCACAGCTGAGTGTCAACAGAATCGGAAATTCAAAATGCTCAAGACAACATTCATCTTCATCGCAGGTATAACTGCTTCACTGTGTCTCCACTTGGTACAATACCCTATCTCGAAGATTCAGACCATCCATTTGCAACGACTGGAGGCGTTTGACTACTTTAATTCCGGGAAGAGCAGCTCAAAGCTAATGACTATCTATTACAACACGTATATCGATACAATGGAGCATATCCTCTTCATACAGCTCAATTCGAAGCTGAGCTGGACTGAATGGCTGTATAAGGGATTTAGAAGACATGCGTTATCCACCATACCTTCCACCACGCTTGGGTTGGTGGTTTTAGAATCTTTGAGAAACAAACTGGCTGAGGAGATTGGAGATGAATCCTTTGAGGACTGAGGTAGCGCTTATTCCTGTATATAATTAGATATTCTATAGGCGTTTGAGGTTAATTGTTTTCACATTCATGGGTTATTATGGAGTGCTATGTATCTTTGATAGCTGTAGTCACAAGTCAGGAAATACCATGTGATTTCAATATGTACAAAATAAATACGAATAAATAAGGGTTAAATAGATCTGGTTTGGTATGATCGGTAAGTACGATAAACCAATTTCCAGTATGCGTTTTCAATTTTGTTATCGATGATGTTGAAATCGTGACGCTCAAGTTCTTTCAAGTATCCATCAAGTGGAATGGCATTCATGAATCCGACAAAGATACAATCAGGTATTTCTTTCTTCCATTGTTTAGATCTCTTGATTATCATGGTGTCGTTTGTCTTCTGTAAAAACTGCTGGGTCAGGGATTTGACCTTTTCCAGTTTGCTTCTCGCAGTTATGAGGTGATCATTTGCAGTAATACAGGTTTCATAAACGACATTTTTCAACTTATGCGATATCGAGTCTTTATCCACATCATGTCCCTGGAAAAATCTTAGTAGATCCTCTTGCGAAAGATCGTGTTTTGTCATAAGATCAAGCGGGAGATAAATTCTATTATGATGACGACCATAATATGGAGTGCCCAGTACAATAGAGGCAACACCAGTGGCTTGACCGATATGAGCACTGATTTCTCTGATCAGGTCTCCTATCTCAGGGTTGTACTCCACTAATGACACAGTGGACGGTGATAATTGGTCTGATAGCAACAAATCCTGAACCAGATAGTTTAGCTGGGAGTATAGGCCTTCACCGTATGAACACAGCTGATCAACATTTTGGAACGATTGTCTTTTTAGGAAGTCATTACGTGTACTCAAGATCAGGTCAAATTGGGAAGGATTCAATTTGAACTCATTCTTTAGAGATTCACGTAGTAATATACCCACAGGTTCACCAATGACTCTGTCACTATACGGATCTTGGAACAACTTTAGTAATAGATCTTCCCAAATCTTGATTCTCAAGTCAGTGGAGCTAAAACCAATGGTGCTCTTCAACTGATTATTCACCTTGGATGACTCATTACCTGAGATCTTGGAAACTTCGACATTGAACGCTCTGATGGCAAGGAAAGTGTCCCTAGCTGGTGCTGGTACATATGCTGATAGGATATAGGAGGATTTATCGTACTGGCGCAACGAATCAAGACATGATTTTCGAGCAGTGGCCACTTGTATGCTCTGTGAAGACATTGAACGCCTAAGAATTAGAGGAAATCTTTTCCACATCATTTAATTTCCTCCTTTGGAAATCGTCAAGAGGTTATCGTCTTCGTGGGGGTTGGGTTGATCAAAACTGTGCTGTCAAACGAGTTCGCGGAAACTTCCGAAATATAGACCCGGGCTGCGCAACCTTTCTGTTTTGGGATACAGAGGATTTTCCATCTCATTGGGACGTTTTTTATTTTAGTTCTTTTCTCTCTTATTGGATCATCAGCCAAAAGAGACGATACATGAAGATTGAGAGTGTCAACCCCTGTGTATATTTAGATATCCGCATCAACAGCGAGAAAATTGGTCGTGTGGTGATTGAACTACTTCAAGAAGCAGCACCAATGGCATCAGAGAATTTCCTTCACTTGTGTAAAAGTGATGTTACCCTTCCAGATGGTACTCTATTGACATTGAAGAATAATCACTTTCATCGTGTTGTGAAGAACTTCATGGTCCAAGCTGGCGATTTGACATATGGCTCTTCTGATTCTCTTGAGTCCAATGTTGGCCTGGGTGGTGCCTCGATCTGGTCAGATAGACTAATTAGAGATGGTGCTGTTGCTACTGGATTTTTTGAAGATGAGAATTTGGCCAATTTTGAGACACTATTTAGCGTTGCTATGGCCAACAGTGGTGCTGGTACCAATGCATCCCAATTCTTTATCAATACCTACCCTGCACCACACTTGAATGGGAAGCACACTGTGTTTGGTAAAGTGATACACGGTAAGTCTACAATCAGAACCATTGAATACGAACGTATCGATGAGAATGGTACACCACAGAGAAATATCGTCATCGAGGATTGTGGCGAATGGACTGAAGAGTTAGGGGTCCCAGTATACAACGCATCTTATAGTACACTATGTGGTGATATCTATGAAGAGTTTCCAGACGATGATGACCATTTTGATAAGGATAAAAGCAGCGAAGCCTATGATGTTAGCGTGAAGATCAAGGATTCTGGATCTGCACTGTTCATAGAGAAAAAATATTTGGAAGCTTATCTGAAGTATAAGAAGACTTTGAGATATGTGAATGAGTTTATCCCAGATACCGAATCTGATCCCAAATACGCGCCAAAGTTTGAAGACCTCAAGAAAAAGACCTACAATAACTTGTCTTTGGTCTGTATCAATTTGAAGGATTATGAGAAGGCCTTAATCTATGCTTCATATCTTTTGGAATGCGATGGTGTGACAACTACAGAAAGGGCCAAAGGCCACTACAGAAGGGCTATTTCCAAGTTCGAAATGGGTAAATATGAAGAGTCTTATAAGGATTTCAAGGAGTGTCTAATATTGAAACCAGATGATGAAGTTGTCAAGAAGAAGATTGAAATCGTGGAAGCCAAGTTGAAAGCATTGAAGGACAAAGAGAAGCAAAAATATGCCAAATTCTTTAGATAGAAACGGATGAGAAATGAAAGTATTAGACCATATATTATCTACTGCAATTGCCTCTTCAAGTTAGCCAACTGTTTAAGGACAGCGGACTTAGCGGTACCACCAGTAGCGGTTCTTCTCTCAACAGAGGCCTCAAAGTCAAACACATCCATAACGTCAGGACCGAATCTTGAGTCAATCTTTTGGAACTGCCCCAAAGTCAATTGGTCAATACCGGACAAGTCGTTATCTTCGGCTTGCTTAACACATTCACCAGAGATGTGATGAGTTTCTCTGAATGGAACACCCTTGCGGACCAAGTAGTCAGCCAAATCGGTAGCCAACATATCCATGGTCAGTGCAGCCTCCATCTTAGACTTATCAATGTTCAAAGTGGAAATAACACCAGTGGCAATCAAGATGGAGTGTTCCACAGTGACAAGAGAATCGAACAACGGTTCCTTATCTTCTTGCATATCTTTGTTATAAGTGGATGGGATGGACTTGATTGACATCAAGAACCCAGACAAAGAACCAAAGACTCTACCGGACTTACCTCTCAATAACTCCAGAGAGTCAGGGTTCTTCTTTTGTGGCATCAAAGAGGAACCAGTAGAATAAGCATCAGCCAACTTGATGAACCCAAATTCACCGGAGGAATAGATGATCAAATCTTCACTGAATCTGGAGATGTGGTTCATGAATAACGTGGACCAGAACATTGTCTCCACTACAAAATCTCTATCAGAGACAGCTGTCAAGGAGTTACCAATGACACCGGAGAAGCCCAAGTTCTCAGCTATGTATTCTCTGTCGATGCCGTACGGATGACCTGCAAGGGCACCAGCACCCAACGGAGACACGTTGACACGGGCAATAATCTGTTGCAATCTCTTGTAGTCCTCTGTGAAATAAGTAGCGTACATACTCAACCAGTGAGCCCAACGAATAGGCTGAGCTTTTTGTAAATGAGTGTAACCTGGCATGAGAACATCAATCTCAGACTCTGCTCTCTTGAGGATGGTCTCGATCAGATCCTTTAGGATTTGGGACACCTTTGTCAGCTCGGCACGAACGTAGAGTCTCATATCTGTAGCGACTTGGTCGTTTCTAGAACGACCAGTATGGACTTTACCGGCAATTTGGCGGCCGATGATCTCACCCAAACGACGTTCATTAGCGGTATGGATATCTTCATCACCATCTTTTTCTTCAAAAGTACCATTGGACCATTCTTCTTTGATAAGTTCCAATCCACGGTGGATCTCACTGAGCTCATCTTCAGTCAGTAGGCCAATTTTTTGTAAACCAGCGGTGTAGACTCTTGTACCTTCCAAATCAGCAGCATACATCTTCTTATCATATGGAAGGGAAGCATTGTATAGGTTCATCAAAGGGTCGGTGGCACCGGTGAAACGGCCACCCCAGAGCTTAGCAGGTGCCGACATTGTTACTTCGAGTCTGTTTCGTCTTTCTTCTTCAATTTGTGAAGTTCTGGAGAAAGTTAAGATCATGTCCTCGAGTCCTGAGTGTCTGGAAGAGTCATAAAAGATTGACTTCCTAATCAGGAAATCATGTTTAAAGTCCATGTATTATTAGGCTACAAATACTGAAGATTTGCCAGCTTGGCAATGAAAGACTTTGCGCTGCATCGCCTTGAAAATGTAGATTCAGATTTATTACTTTGGACTTCTCAGAGCCCATCTGTAGACTGTTCGATTTAGAAATGTGGAGATGGGTGGGCCGCTTTGGCCATTTTGTGTTTTAGCCTATGCGTGGTTCCCTCTTTTGGTCAGGTAGCTGACATTCGCCGATGATTTCCACTAGACCAACAATGGCTGGAGCTTGAAAGTTGATCATGGTCTTACTCCAAGAATATCATAAAATGGTGACAGCTCAGCGTGCGAATGACCTACGACAATCTATCACCAAATTACTATCACCTACAGCAAGATAGTTCTATGCGTCTTGTCAATTCGATATATAATATGAATCATGGCTTACATCTGCCTGTGAAACGTGGGTAGAGAGAACAGTCCCTGACTGTGAATCTGTTACACAACCATGCGAGAAGACGTTCGGTACCCAAACCATAACCACCATGTGGAGATGTACCGTACTTACGCTGGTCAATGAACCAGTAGTAAGCATCCAAGTCTTTGATACCTTCACGCTTGAAGCCAGCAAGAAGCTCGTCCAATTGGTACGAACGCATGGAACCACCTGTGATTTCACCAACGGTTGGCATCAACACATCCACAGACTCGGTGACTCTTGGATCATCCTTACAACGAGGCATGTAGAAGGACTTGATCTCTGCTGGGAAACGTGTGAGCAAGATTGGAACACCAATGGTATCGGTCATCTTACGCTCAGCTGCTTCAGCGATATCGTCACCAAACTTGAATTCTTCACCTTCCTCGTTCTTGATTCCATGTTCTTTCAACCACTCTATGGCATCAGCGTAGGCAAGACGCATGAATGGGGTAGATGGAGGCTTGAAGTCTGGGTTCAATTGCTTGATCAATGGACCAGAGATTGGATCTTCCAAAACGTATTTGACGGTCTTTGTGATGACACGCTCAATATGATCCAGCAATTCATCAAAAGTGATAAAGGCCAATTCTGCCTCGATATGGGTGTATTCGGACAAGTGACGACGAGTGTGGGACTTCTCAGCTCTGAAAGATTCTTGAATACAGTAAACGTCACCGAGTGATGGTAAACAGGTCTCCAAGTACAACTGGGAAGATTGAGTCAAAAAGGCCTCTTCACCGTAGTAATCCAACTTAAACAATGTGGAACCACCTTCAACTTGAGTCTGCACCATGCATGGAGGAGTCACCTCTGTCATGGCCTCCTCCTCATAAACCTTTCTAATGGCCTTAAGGAAACGAGCACGCACTTTCATCACAGCAGAAAGAGACTCACCACGGAGGGCCAAATGACGTTGATCCATCAATAGAGATGGGTCAGCAGATTCTTGAATCTTGTTGCTGAATGCTTCTTCACCGGATGGGGCCAAACCAACGACCTCATAGTAATCAACAATCAATTCGATACCACCTGCGGCTTGCTTACCTTCTGGCAACTTCTCCACGGTACCGTAAAGAGTGACGGTGGACTCCAAGGTTAACTGTTGTGTTTGGTAAGCGTTGGCCAAGTCACCAGACAAAATACATTGGAGGTAACCGGAGCCATCTCTCAACACAATGAACGCCAAGCCCTTTTGCAAACGCAGTCTATGGACCCATCCACTCACTTTGTATCTGTTACCAACCTTCAAGGCGCTGATCTTGCTCTTTTGAGCCTCTGGCAATGAATCGTCCAATTTGATTTCAATCTTCATGGCCTCCAGCTTCTTTGCAGTCTCCTCAGCTTCCCTTTGGGCCAACTGTTCTTCAGCCAACTTAGCCTTCTCAGCCTTCTTCTTCAACCCATCAGCACCCTTCTTTGCCTTCTTGAGGGCAGAGGCAGAGATCTCGACGAACCCATCGGTCTCTTCGTCCTTCTTGTAGATGACAACCTTGGCCTCAGCGTCGGTGAAGAGTGCATAGGCGGCAGTTTTGAACGGAGATTGCTCGGTACCATGCTGTGGAGCATCCACACCGGTCTCGCTGACGTAGAAAGTGGCCATCTTAATGTTTTTTTGGCTGAGATTCTGGTTGGCTTTTGTGTGTTTTTGTCATTCTTCGAAGAGTCATTTTATGAAGTTTGTCCGAGTTGAACGCAGAAGGGGCGATGCTGTTACCCGGCCTTTCAGTACACTGAGTTTAGACGGTAATTGAGCAGCTGTTGTCGGCATATTTTAGAAATAGATTAGACAGTCACAAACCTTAAGTTTTCAGAATTACATTCATTTTCCTTATTTCTCAATTAAATGACTTTAAAAGGCCCAAATCTCTCTATCAGCTCCCAAAATCATGTCCGACTCGCCTGCTAAATTTTTCAGATCGACAAGTTCAATCAAAAAATGAACGGGAACAATGCAACAACCAAAAAGTCCACCGCAAAAGACCACCATAAAAATGGCCCTGGAATCTTCGCTTGCCGCTCTTTCTATTGCACAGGTCTCCGCTGAAGGCTGTATGGCCACCAAGGCACTTGTTTTCAAGCCTAAGACTGCTAAGACTGCGGTCCCAGTCCCAGTTGTTGTGTTTGCCCTAAGTTCCACCACAACACCAGCTGGTTTGATCGCTCATGCTGCCGGCGTGAAAGAGCCTCGTCTTGCTAAGGAGGATCTCGTCCAGGAGTTTTTCGGCGTTGCTCCAACGGAGTTCTCTGTGGCATCCATCAACAAGGACCATGCAGGTAAGATCAAGGTTCTTATCGATGCTCAGCTGACCAAGGGCCAATCCTATGAGCTCTCTACTGCCTCCACAAAGGCCTCTGTTTCTGGTACTGACATATTGGGCTTCTTGGAGTCCACCGGTGTGGAATTAATCACAGTGGACTTCTCTGCTGAGCCTGTCAAGGATGTCAAGAAGGAGAAGAAAGAGGTGAAGAAGGATAACAAGGCACAATTAGACGCCAAGCTCATCGGTGTCACCGTTGATAAGTTCCTCGATTTCCCAGGATGGTACCAACAGATCTTGACCAAAGGTGAGATGTTGGAGTACTACGATGTCTCTGGTTGTTACATCATGAGACCAGCTTCTTATACTATCTGGGAAACCATTCAAGACTACTTTAACAAGAGAATCAAAGCCCTGGGTGTCAAGAACTGTTCTTTCCCATTGTTCGTCTCCTCCAGGGTCCTCGAAAAGGAGAAGGACCACATTGAAGGCTTTGCGCCAGAGGTCGCTTGGGTCACCAAGGCTGGTTCTTCCGATTTAGATGAGCCAATCGCCATTAGACCAACTTCAGAGACCGTTATGTACCCATACTACTCCAAATGGGTCCAATCCCACAGAGATTTGCCTTTGAAGTTGAACCAATGGAACTCGGTCGTTAGATGGGAATTCAAGCACCCACAGCCTTTCTTGAGAACAAGAGAATTCTTGTGGCAAGAAGGTCATACCGCTCATTTGACCTTTGAAGAGGCTAACGAAGAAGTTATGCAGATCTTGGATTACTACGCTTCCATTTACCAGGACTTGCTCGCTGTCCCAGTCATCAAGGGTAAGAAGACCGAGAAGGAGAAATTTGCTGGTGGTTACTTCACCACCACCGTTGAAGGCTATATCCCAGCTACTGGTCGTGGTATCCAGGGTGCCACCTCGCACTGTTTGGGTCAAAACTTCTCCAAGATGTTCAACATCTCCGTCGAGAACCCAGAGGGAGCAGATAAGCCAAAGCTCTTTGCATGGCAAAACTCTTGGGGTTTGTCCACCCGTGTCATCGGTGTCATGACCATGATCCACTCTGATAACAAAGGTCTTGTGATCCCACCAAGAGTCTCACAATACCAAGCTGCGATCATCCCATGTGGTTTGACTGTAAAGACCACTAAGGAAGAGGAGAATGCGATCTTGGATGGTGTCAAGGCTATTGAAAAGAGATTGCTCCAAGTTGATATCAGAGCCATTGGTGATTTCCGTGATAACTACTCCCCAGGTTGGAAGTTTTCTGATTGGGAGCTGAAGGGTGTTCCAGTGCGTTTGGAGTTTGGTCCGAAGGACTTGGAGAAGCAACAAGTCACTGTAGTGCGCCGTAACGATTCTAAGAAGTACAACGTCCCATTGGCTGATTTGGAGACCGAATTGCCAAAGATCTTGGACCAATTGCACGACGACTTGTTCGCTAAGGCTAAGGAGGCCTTCGATTCCCATAGAATCCTTGTTGAGGATTGGAAGGATTTTGTCCCGGCTTTGAACGCTAAGAATGTGATCTTGTCCCCATGGTGTGGTCGTATGGAGTGTGAAGAGGACATCAAGGAGTCTTCCGCAAAAAAGGATGATGGTGAAGAGGAAGAGATTGATGAGAAGGCCCCATCTATGGGTGCCAAGTCTCTCTGTATCCCATTCGACCAACCAGAATTAAAGACAGATACCAAGTGTGTCAAGTGTGGTGAGAAGGCTATCAACTACACCATGTTTGGCCGTTCTTACTAAGTTGTATAGTTTCCGCAACAGATGTTTAAATAGAGAAACAGCGTAGTCGTCTGTGTCCACCTAAACGTTAATAGCTCTATGCACTTTTATTAATTGTCCCTAAACTCCTCGTTTAAAACCCATCCTGTACTCTCAGAGTCCCATTTGGCAATGCCCTTCAACATGGAGCGCACCATTGTCAAGTCTTTCTTGTCCTTAATCTCAAGCCCACATGCTTTCAAAATATCTCCGGATTTAGCAACAAATCCATCTTGTTTCATCAAATAAGACCTCATTTCGTCAACCATCTTGGTGCTGCTTGAAGCTTCAACTGTGGTGCTATTCTTAACTTTCTTCAAGTTCGCGAGTATAGAAGAAGACGACTGACCACCTAGTCTATTCCTTGATAGAGTAGCCTTCCTACCAGCTAGACCAACTTTACCTGTGAATGTTGGAATGCCAACACCGGCTTTCTTGACCTGTTTCCGAGATTTTCGCAGCGCCTCGAGAGCTTCAGTTGCAGATTTACGTGCTTCGCGTTCCAAAATGTCATCATCTGGTCTTGAGTGTTGCCCAACAACCTCATCATGCTTCAATGCTTGAGCCACAGAATTGTTGTTGAAAAGACCGCCCATTAATCTGTCATCCTCGGTTTCGCTATTGGTCTGTTCTTTATAAGTTTCCAGCTTGCTAACACCTGCGATCTTCGTAATATTTCCCAAATCATCCCCACCTTTCTTCGCTTGTTTAAACAACGTGCCACTGTTACCCTCTTCAAAATCTGAAAGAGTGAACAAATCGTGCAATTCACTGTTCTTAAAGAATCTTTTCTGGTTGGGATCTTTCAAAATCTTATCAGTCAGCAATTGCTTAAAGATCTGTCTATGATAAATCTTCTCTTCTATAGATCCGCCAATGACAAGTCTGTAGATCAAGACTTCTTTCTTTTGACCCAATCGCCAAGCACGTTCACGAGCTTGCAAATCTGTAGATGGATTCCAATCAGGATCAAAAATGATTACCCTATCAGCACCAGTCAGATTCACACCAAGGCCCCCAACTTTCGTTGTAAGGAGGAAGAGATCGTAATCCTCATTGTTGAAACTATAAATGATGTCTTGTCTCTTGCCGATGCCAGTTTCTCCACTCATCTTCATATATCTGTAACCCGGGCCCATTGATTTCTGTAAAAATTTCTCTAAGATAACCATCATCTGTTTCGTCTGTGTAAATAGCAATACCTTATGGCCCTGTTGTTTCCACAATGGAAGCAATGATTTGACAACTTGAAGCTTACCAGATCTTGAAGGATCACCATACCCAGGCATGCCATCTGTATAACGAGCTTCAGCTAAGTCAGGATGGTTACAGATCTTTCTTAACATATCAATGGTACCAAGGTACGAGTTAACTTTGAACTCTGTTGATCTTAGGAACTCGATGTATTTCTCCCTCTGATACTGTGTCAGACGGCACATCAACACGTATTCTTGCTTCGATGGCAAATCTCTTGCAACATCCACCTTCATTCTTCTCAATAGGAAAGGTTGAATTAAATCTTTCAAGATGACAGCTTTTTGATAACCAATCTTCACCTCTAAATTACTGGCATTTGCATATCCACCTTGTTTGATTGGGGTTTCAAATTCCTCTTGGAATATGGGAAGTGTTCCCAATCTTCCTGGAAATATGAAGTCAAACAAGGACCAGAGCTCAATCAAATTGTTCTGGATTGGTGTACCTGAGAGAATTACCCTATTATGCGTCTTCAATCTCTTACTCAGTATAGTGATGTTTGAGTTTGGATTCTTGATTTTATGTCCCTCGTCTAGGACAACATAACCCCAATTGATATTCAACAGTTGTTCTTCATAGATACGCAGTCCAACGTAACTGGTAATCAAGACGTGACCTTGATCAATAAGCTTTTGCACAATAGCTTTAGCATTTGACGCATTCTTCAACGAATTAATGGACTGCTTGATCCCTTTATCCTCTTCATCCTCCATCATGATCACTTTTTCGAAATCCTCCTCCTTTCTTCCATTCTTACCAGACATACCAGAACCAATGGAGTGTAAAACCATCGCTCTCAAAGGAGGCCACCACGTATGGAGCTCATTAACCCATTGTGTCATGACAGTTGCAGGACACACAATCAGCACTGGCTTGTCCAACATCCCAGAATAGTGCAAACCAGCCACGAATGCAATGACCTGTATAGTTTTACCTAAGCCCATCTCATCACTAATGATCCCACCGTGTTCTTGTTGGAATAGTTCATACAGCCACTGTACTCCCGTCTTCTGATAGTCGAACAGTGAGGGATAGATATCACCTGGTATCTTAAAATCATGGTTCAAAGAGGCATCTGGATGAGTTGGGTGCGGTTTGCGCCATTCTGGTGAATCTTTCATGCTATCCTCACCGCGAAGTCTGGATCTTTTATAGATCCATGTGTTCAGACGATCCTGATAGAAGCTTTCCACACCGTCGTCAACATTCCGTATTTCGTCATCTGTGAGTAGTTTGGGTTTCTTGACATGGATATCTTCATCTGTTTCCGTTTGAGAGCTATCAATATAATCCTCTCCGGATTCATCTATTGGTCTCTTGTTGATCACTCTGCTGACACCGGTCAACCCAGGTACCCTCAAGTTTTGATGTGATACTGGTCCACTTTCCTCTTCTTCCTCCTCTTCTATAACGAACCCAGTAGAGTTACCAAATGCTGTAATTTTACCAGTTCGTATGAGAAAATCTTTCTCAGATTCATTGGGCAACCTACCATCCTCATCAAAATCATCACAAGTTGTGGCAGAAATATTGGTCCTGAGCCTCTCATTGATATCCTTGATGTCCTGCTTAGCGGGTTCCAACTGCTCTTCCTTCATCAGGCGGATGTGCTCCTTGAGCTCCTCCTTCTGCGAGATCTTCGTGCGAGGGTTCATCAGTCTATCCTCCAGCCTCCTTATCTCGTGTCTGATCTTATTCACCAGCTTTATGCTCTTCTCCAGACGCTTCTGGTCGCCTTCCACTTCCTTCTCCTTGTACAGCCTGGTGGCGTTAACCTGGATACTGTGCTCCAGCGAGCTCTGCTCCACAAGCCTGACGCCCATGCTAGAGAGGTCATCCTCCTCTGCCACTAGCTGATTCCCGTCACCGACTGGTGGGTCCATTCTTGCCTCTCTTGCCACTTAGCCGACGCCATGGTTGTATCTTTCTGATATTTTCGCGGTGATCTTTGAAGGGTCTTTTGATGGCAGCGAAGAGAGAACAAAAACAAATTGAAGCAAAGAGTTACAGATGACACTGATAGTAGTAATTGAGTCTTGACGTGCACAGTGGCACAGTGCATGGTTGTTAAACCGATTAGTGATCATCCGCTCATATATAATATTTTTTTTTTGAAAGTTCCTCTTTCCAGCCTCTCTAATCCTCTTCATCAGAAGAACTCTCATCACTAGTTGGGCCCCAGACAAATATACGACCATCCACGGTCCCAGAGAAGTACGTAGCACTGTGCTGGCCAATATATGCTAAGCATGTGCTTCTAGAAGCGTTCTGGATGTTTCTTCTGAGTCGGCTCACCAGTTTTCCGTCCATGGCCCTGAATACCAGAACCTCGCCATTATCAGACGGGTACCATAGGTACTGGACGTCTGTCTCGTTAATTGGGCTCAGGATCATGGATTTATAAGCTTGAGACTTGTTCTTCACGAACTGGCCAAAGTTCAGAAGTGTGTTTACGCCTCCCTGAACATCCAAGTCCCATACTCGGATCTTCTCATCACCACCAGTCGTTATCAATGTCCTCCCATTCTCCATCCAACAGAGACCATTTACACCGTTGGAGTGTGCTTTGGCCTTACTTTTCAACACACCAACTTTCCTGCTCCTATTCTCAGCAATGGCTCTGCTCTTATCCGTCCTGTATAGATCCAATTGCGCTACACAGGCATTCGTCTTTCGGATGTCCCATATCCTCACCTCTCCTTCGGAGCTTCCAGTAGCTAGGCTAAAAGGATCCATTGGACTCCATTTGCAACTGAGAACAGTCCCATTATGCCCACTGAGACTTTGTGCTGCAGAAGTGCTTCTGAGATCCAAGATGCGTGCGTGGGTGCTGTCACAACCAACGGCCGTCAACGACTCACCAGCAATTTGATTGATATCAAAGCTATTTACTTTGGAATTCAGCTCAAATGAAAATGCCTCTTCCAAGGTGTTTGAGTTCCATACTTTTAATGTCATGTCGTATGAACTCGAGAGAAACATCCCAGTGTCATGCGGCCACCACTGGACCATGGTAATCCCATACTGATGGCCACCGTTATTCTTGTTCAGGTCACCTAGGAGCTCAGCCTCCGAGGAACCGACTCTCCACAGCTTCAAGGAGGAGTTTGCACCACCTGAAAGCAGGAATTCACTCCTTACCTTGTCAAAATCCAAACATGTTATCGGTATAGGTCTCTTCCTCAATGGGAACCTCGGGTGGTCCAATGAACCCAGCTGGAAGTAGAGGGACTCAGTCGTCAGCTTTGTGAAGTGCTCATGTGTGATGTTCCCAAGCGATCGGTCTAACAATAGCGACTCCATGTGTCTCTTCGGCTGTGTCTTTTGATGATCCTTGAAGCTCTCTGGCTTATAAAAAAGTCCGCAGCGGAGGAACACCTCAATTCTGGCACCTCTTTCCACCAGAATTCAATCTTCAACAACAAGCCAAGAGCGATAAAAGGATGAAACTACTGCCACTGTTATCTCTCTCCGCTGGTGTGCTCTCCCAGGTGATCCAGCTGAACTCCAAGAACTTTGACTCAGTCGTGTACGACTCCGGGAAGGACACTTTTGTGGAGTTCTACGCCACATGGTGTAGCCACTGTAACAAGCTAGCACCAACGATTGACCAATTGGCCGAGACCTATAAGGGCAGCAATGTTCAGATCGCCAAGATTGAGTGTGACGAGAACAGGGTCATCTGTTCGCAGTTCGACATTAAGGGATTCCCTACCATGAAGGTGTTCAAGAAGGATCTGAGTAGTCCTGTGGAATTCCAAGGCACCAGGGGCCTCGACGGGTTCATCAAGTTTATTGGTGAGAATACTGATGGATATGTCTACATTCCTAAAGTTGAGAGTGATGTTGTTCAGGCCTCTGATTTGGATTTCGATGACTTGGTGAACCAGGGAAAGGATGTCTATGTCGTGTTCACTGCGTCGTGGTGTGGTCATTGTAAAAACTTACACCCAGATTGGGAAAAATTGGCCAAAATCTTTAAGGATGATGATATTATCATCGCTGAAGTTAGCACTACTGATTCCCCTAGTGAAGAATTAAGGAAAAAGTATGAGATTGCTGGGTTCCCAACGATATTGACATTTAAAGATGGTGAAATGATCCCATTTGAGAGTTATAGAGCCCTTGAAGGATTGGTCTCTTGGGTCAATAAGGTGTCTGGATTGCATAGAACTGTGGATGGTGGTTTGGATTCTTCTGCTGGACTAATTCCAGAATTGGATTCTAAAATTCAACAGGTTTTGCAGTTAGGTGATAATCAACATGGTGCCATCACTGATTTAATTGGTCTTGCCCAAGACACCTATTACAAGAAGGTATTGAACAAAATCTTGAATGGCGAAGAATCCTTCATTGCCAAGGAGATCACAAGATTGAACAAGTTGTTAGATAAAGGTAAGAGCTTGACGAGAGACAAGTTGGATTCCTTACAGACAAGATTGAACATCTTAAACCAATTCAATCAGGCTTTCTGATCATACATAGAATGATCTAAATTAGCCATATGTATAGTGTTCCCTGTTAGTTATCGATCCAGCTGTCTGAGTTGCTCCAGTAGCTCCCTCTGTACCCTTGTGCTTCTTGCCATCTTCCCCTTGACATCCTTATTCACATCAAAGTATAACCCCCGATCATCATAGAAGTCCATTCTCTTATATTGGTTCTCCCATGGCATGATCCACTCATATACTGAAGCACCCATAACTTGTTTCCAGTTCTCCTTCCATCCCAAGTCGAAGGCATTCCCATAATCTTTCGAACTTGGCTGCGATAAATGATAATACGAGTCATTGATCAAGTCCATGTTGGATCTATATCTTTGATGATCATAGTGTTCGATGGTTGTCAAGTTCTGTAGGAGGAAATAGATCGTTATGCCTGTGAATATCGATACTGATAAGAACATCGTCAATGCCAATACTCCGAGCATAATGACATTGAGTGAAACAAATGTGTCTTTAAACTTTTCATGATGGAAGAATTCATAGATGTCTACCCCAGATACTAACAGATTCAGCCCAGAATAGAGTATAGTGGCGATAAGAAACTGTATGAAATGCTTATAGTTGTCAAATCCGACGCATTCAGCAAACCAAGGACAGTGATGATCCATTTTTAGTTGGCATCTGTTACAGCTGGAACAGTGATGTGTTCTATCGGGCTTATAGCAGTGACATTTGTTACAATACCTCAGCTTTCCATTACTCTTAACTTGTACAGACCTCTGGATGATGAACTGTGGTGGTGGGCTTGATTCTTCATCATGGCACAGTTCTTCAAAGTGCAGAGGTGACCCTGGCCCCTTTCTCACCACCTGGAAGTACGTATAGAGGCCATAAATGAACAGTATAATGTCAATACCTGTCAAAAATAAGTATATGAGACCTTGTGAGTTCAGTATGATCAGTATGAAGACATATAGAGCGTAGAGGTATAGTGATGTTACAAGCACTTTGGGGAATATGATTGTCAGCTGGCAGCAGAAACGCTCGAGCCGTTCCATCTGGAGTAGAGTATTGATGTGATAGTACTAGTTGTTTCTCCCCTTGTTTGGCCTCCAGGTTCTGTGGCCTCTCTGATACTTTCGCCAGTGGGCAGTGTTGTATGTGTAGCTATGACGAGTAGTAAACAGAGAGGCAAATATTACATAAGCAGAAGGTGAATGATTATGTACGCGCTCTTATTGGTTTCGGTGGGCTGCATGAGTTTTGTTTGATAAAAAGCGAGTGCAGTGGGGATTGTTGAAGAAAAGCCGCTGCAGACTGCTGTACTGGGTAATGTGTGTACATACTAAGTTGAAAGTTCTGACTATGAAGTGAGAAAGTTGGAACTTGGAGCAGATCCAGGGGCCAGGGTCCACTTAGTCCAAAAGGGATTTCTCCAACGAATGTTGAAATTTCACATCTTGAGTATTTGGTGGAATAAGTCTAGTATCTACCAATAACCAATCGCAGGTGTGAATTGTGACTTCAGTCTTTGGGAGAGTTTCTTTCATCAATGATCCTCTAGTCTTGAAGGTGTCAGAGCTGGTGCAGAAGAATAAATCTGGCTCGCTTCTAAGCACTGGATGTTCCATGACGGACTTTCCGCGAATTTATAAACCCGACACCCAAATCGGGTTGTTCGACCCTTATCGTTTACTTTATATAGAAGGCGAATTGACAACTTGTCAACTAGTAAACACGACTACTGGCAAAGAATCTACATTTTACAATACACTATATGGACAGATACAAAGTTCCGCCAAGAAAAATCCCGGGGACGGTCCACACTGTGAAGCATCTCCAGGCTTTCGAGCTTGCTCGAGGTTCAGGTGCCAACGCGCTTGTATTCATCGGTGGCCTTGGTGATGGGTTGATGACTGTTCCTTATGTTTCTGAGCTTCAAATGCCCTCCGGCTGGACTTGCTATCAGCTGCTGTTCTCATCATCGTACAATGGATGGGGTACAGGGTCCTTAGACAGGGATATTGATGAGATTGATATCTTTGTGAAGTACTTGAGATCCCTTGGGAAGGAGAAGGTTGTGCTTATGGGCCATTCGACAGGCACACAGGATTCGATCCACTATTTGTTGAACAAAGGTGATGTGGAAGGTATCATCCTTCAAGCCTCTGTAAGTGATCGTGATGCCATGTCTATCTTCTTTGACCATGAGAAGGCGGAGGAGTTAAACAACGAAGTCCGTAAGATCAAAGATCAGTATGGCGAAAATCATATTTTGCCAAAGAAGTTTAGTGATTTGTTCTTTGGTGCCCCAATTAATTGTTATAGATGGTTATCTCTAGCCACTGTCAGCGGTGATGATGACTACTTCTCAAGTGATTTATCGGATGAAAAGTTAAAGAATACAATGGGGAAGATCAGTAAACCTGTTTGTTTCTTGTACTCTGGTTCTGACGAGTTTGTTCCATCGAACGTTAACAAGAAGGAATTGTTGAGTAAATGGTTGAGTTTCGTTCCGAGCGAGTTTGTTAGTGATCAGTGTAAGGTTGTTGAAGGTGCTACACATAATGTTGGACCATTGTCTACACCAGAAGCTCTTCCAGTGGTGATTGATTCAGTTTATAAGTTTTTGGAGTCTATTTAGCTAACCATCACCTATCCATATTGCCTGGAATATGCACTCATATTCATTATCTAGCAAGTTTCATGAGATCTTCTGTGGAGTAGCGCCATCAATTATCCTTGAGCTTTGTCTTTGGTCTGGATTTGAACCATGCCTCCAATCCAACACCTGAAAATACCAAACCTATGCCCATCCATTGATAAGCTGTCAACTGGTGTCCAAACAAGACCACACTAATCAACATGGAAATCATCTTTCTTGTGACCGTAACAGTAATCAATATCAAGGAGCCAAAAGATGAGAGCGTCAAAAAGATAAAAATCTGTCCAAGGGATCCAAAGAGTGAGTATAACACGATTTTTCTCACCAATTCTGGGTCAGTTTGGAAGCATCTGAGCGAGTATAGAAATTCTCCTGAAACTATACAGTAGAAGAAAGTCAATACCATACTGAAAAGGTTCAAAAGGAACATCAGGTGTGCTGGGTGCAAATCCAACTGTTTAAACATGACATCCTGTGTTGAGTTGGTTATGCCGTCGAGAATCAAGCTTCCTGCTAAGAGGATACCACCGAGGAGTAAATTATCACCTAGCTTCAAGCTCTTCCCTCCAATCGAGAATAAGGAGACACCAGATGTGACAATTCCGACCACCAAGTACTTATATGGTGGGAACCTCCGCTTATACCACACCTTATGGACGAACATCACCGGGACCAATTTACAACTCTTGGTCAAGGCGTAGAGGAGATAACCGACATATGTGGAGCTCATCATACCCAAAGGAGAGCTGAGTGACTGGGTTACAGATACCAAGGTCACAGGTTTGATCACTTTCCATTGAAACTTTTGCACTGTCGGGTTGGTCAAATGGAGGAAGACGAGACCAACCAGAGACGCCACCGTATTCTGTATGAGATTGGTCATGAAAGGGGAAATATATAACGAGCCATCTTGCAATCTGTACGTGGCAATCTGCTCTTGCAAATACCCCCATGTTAAAAAGGAGGTGTAGATCCCAAGAATGTATGTAATGAGTTGAACTGATGTGTTCATTTGGATTAAGACGACAAGCGGATTGAGTAGGGAAATAGTGACGTGCTAACACGAATGTCAAACTTTACAATATAACACCCCGATGGTCGCCTCTCTTCTTCAGATGACACCAACTTTGCACCAACACTGAATAATTGAAAGTACTTTCGCACAGTGCTAGCCGATGAGATCTGTCAAACGGTGCCGTGTCAGTAGTGGACAAATATTACGTAATCATCTGCCAATCTTGGCTGTGTCGCCAGTGAGGTCGTCGACTTTTTCACTTCACGACGCTGTGGTATCATCCATAACATTGAGTGTGAGGAAAAGATTAACTGCTGGAACTTCGTGTCTGAGAGCTGGTTATCACTGATTGCTAGAAAACCATGGACTCTCCTTTCGCGCTCACGTGGGCTGCACATGACTCCCAAGATGTGGAGTCCCTCAGAACAAACCGTCACAGAATCACTAGACGTATTCACAAGCTGAAAAAATACTTGGGTGTTCAACAGAAGAAGAAGTATGTTCACAAGATCTTCTCCCAGGATGATGTTGCTAAAGATCCGAAATACTGGTTAATTGAACTGCTGTCCATGGAGCGTGACTTTCTCTATGCTCTAGAGGTCAAGTCCCTTGGTCAATTGAAGAACACTATGGGAAACCAGAAATTGTTCTTGACCCGTCTCAAAAGATCCCTAGAGAAGATCAGCCATATCATTGATATCTCTCAGGACTTGAGCTACACAGACCAGCTCGAGTTATTGATCTACAAAGAGTTTATCGGCGTTCAACTCTCGATGACCTCTGGTCAATACGACAACGCCATTAATCAGCTCTCCCTTACAAGAATCGGTTTGCAATTCCTGGAAGAGTACGGCCATGCACAGAACAAAGGAAAATACAAATCCATGATTGACTCCGATTTGGACTCCCTATTCATCGGTTCCATCCATAGGTCGAAACAGAATTATTCCATGGATTTGGATGATTTGAGTAAACAGGTCATCTCCACCCAGCAATCAAGCGCAATCTATACCATAATTGAGGCTAAGGATTCATCTTATCTCCAACAGTCTGATTCCAGCTCCATCAAAGAGCTTCAATGGAGATCGTACACCGCAAAGATCAAAGATGACTCCCTTGGTAGACTCCTATACAAGATCCAAGGCTATGAACTTTCGACCATGGAAGATTATGATAAGTTGAATGCTTTGATAACTCAGGCATATGAAAGTCATCAAAATTGGTTGGTGAACGTGGTTAAAGAGGAGGATGACGAGATCTTAGGGTCATACTTACAATACACACAGCTACTGACCTCCATACAAAGAAATGCCTCTCTGTTGGCAGGATTGAAACAAATCTCTAAACTAAGTCTTCTGGATAAGATAAACCAGGAGTTGAAAGGTATTAGTGAGATTCCTGGTGTTTTTAACGATGATGAATTGGTGGAATCCTTGGATACAATGAAGAAGTATTATAACTCTTTGAAATTACAGATCATTGGTGACTACTACTATGGTTCTAAGGCATACAGAGAGGCGCTATTGGTCTTCAAGACCATGGTGGACTCATTGGAGAGTGCCTCTTTGAAATTATCATTCTCATTCATCGACGAATCAACCATTTCGCAACTCCACTCCACAGCAAAGGAATCTTTAACAAGTGCCCAGATCCTATCACAGCTGACCTCTAATGCTACGGGTACCGTACTAGATGATATCACAAACCCAAATCCGAAGACAATAGTCGATTTGAGAATGGCTCCAATTTCTGTGAAACCTGTGCTGTTCGATGTTGCATTCAACTACATCCATAATGATGTCCCACAAAAGTCTACGATGGCTTCTCAGCAACCGACCCAGAAGATCGAGAATGAGGCGACAGGTGAGGGTGAAACGAAGAGAGGATTTTTTGGTATCTTTGGTCGTTAGAGAATATTGTGTTGGTGGATGTGTATACTAATCTAGCGTGGAATTATTTTCAATTGGGTAATAGTAGATAAGGCAAAGGGATTCGATGTTCTTGCCTGACGTTAAACACAGTGGTGTGAGGTTGAAAATATGGGAAATAAGCCTATATGTATTGATTTGCTGTCTTTGATAACAATCTTTAGGGATACATATTCCCACATGAATCATACAACTTTATCGTCGGGAAGCTTTTGGCTGTTTTGAAGCTAATAATTATCGAGAACATCTCACTTGGACACTGCGGACCTGGGCTGTAAATAGGACAAGTTCTACATACAATTCTCCCAACAGTGACTTTTGTACTGAATCGGCTGAACAAGCACGCTGTATCGAAATGAACCTGCATCAAAGAGCAAGCTCACTTTAAACAGGCAAGGACTAGCGACCTGTCTCATATCGATTGTGTCTTTTGAGCTACCAATTGGATCCAGTCTCGCAGACCAAGGGAATGAATCTTTTCGACTTGAACTATCACGATTCACTTCCCTTAAATCGTTATTGAAACATATGTGGCTGTATATTACGCAGTGGATGTGCCTGGTGCTAGCATCGGCTATTAGAAGGAAAAGTCAGAAGATGATCACAATTAATTACTATGCATCAGCTCAGTCAATTGAAGACCTACTTTGTAACGAGGCTCGAACACTGAGTATTACCAATATTCAGCCCTTTGATAGCCTCGTCATCGAATAGTGCTCGCGTTAGTTAACCCGGTCAATCATATGATAGTATCTAACCTTGACGACCTCATAAAATAAAGTCAAAAACAGGGAATAAACGAGCTAGTTAACTTCTAAGTTCGGAGTTTCCATAGCCCGTTGAAAATTTGTCTACATTAATCCGGACTCACGAAGTCCAGTGTCTTCCACTATGGCTCAAATATGAATTGAACAACAACTTGGAGACAATCATGTGTTTTTACCCCTTTCGAAGAGAGACTACATTTCCATCGGTGACATTCTCGGGAAACGAAACCCGAGCCGGTACGCGGACTGTCAAAGTTTCATCTTCCCCGGATCTTTCAACCCCCTTCCACATCTTCGTTTGGGGTTCTGATTTGACTAACAGAGACCATAAGAAAAGAGTGTAAGCGATGCTATCAAGGCTGAGACTTCTCAGTGGTAAGAGATTTTTATCCCACAAGGTTGCAAACAGTGTCCACAATGATTTGATCAAAGTTTCTGCTTCTCCGAAGTACACCACGTTCTCTTTCAAGGACCCTCAAGTCACATATTCTTTCCACAACGTCTTTTTAAGAGACTCTTCTGACTCGAAGACCTCGTTGGACCCTGCGACTGGCCAGAAGCTGTTCACTACTGGAGAGATTTTGGGATCCTACCCTGTAGATTTCAAGATCTTGGAAGATTCAAAAGTATTGATCACATGGTCTGATGGTGATGAGTGTATTTACACAAAGGCATTCCTTGATAAGCATGCTACTGTTGACAGTCGCTTTGATGGAAGATACTACCATGATGATGTCACGCTGTGGAAGCCAGAAGAGAAGCCCAAATTTCCACAATTGCCACATTATGACTATCATGAGTATATCAATAATAATGAGACATTAGCGCAAGTGGTGAAGGATCTGAACAAATTTGGCATTGCTATCATTTCAAGTGTCCCTTCTCAATCTGACCAGAAGAATGACAGCAATCCATTGGTGGCAAAGATTGGTGAGAGGATCGGTTATATAAAACCAACATTCTACGGTTACACTTTTGACGTCAAATCTAAACCGGATGCTACCAACATTGCTTACACAAGTAAATTTCTACCGTTGCATCATGATCTCTGCTACTATGAATCACCTCCTGGCTTGCAACTGCTGCACTTTATCAAGAACAAAGCCACTGGTGGTGAAAACGTGTTCGCCGATGGGTTTGCTGCAGCTCAACACGTCAAACATGTTGATCCAGAGGCCTACAGGGCACTCCTTACAGTGCCAATCAACTTCCACTATAACAGAGATGGTCATCACTACTTCCAATCTCGTCATTTAGTTGTTGAAGATGACGCCTTGCCTGATAGTGCCATCTATCATGGGAAGGACCACTTCAAAGAGGTGAATTATTCTCCACCTTTCCAGGCTCCTTTTGACTTTGGTATCACTGGTCCAGATACGAACTCTACGGGCCACTTATCAAGTGCTAAGGATAGTGGCGATAGACATCTCTTCCAGGACTTCCTTCGCGGGTTGAAGCTGTTTGAAGACTTCATCAATAAACCTGAGAATAGACTAAAGTTCAAGACAGAGGAAGGTTCATGTGTCATATTCGATAATAGAAGGGTTTTACATGCCCGTGATGAATTTGATCCTCAGTCTGGTGAGAGATGGTTGAAAGGATGCTATCTCGACAAGGATGCTTTCCAGTCAAAATTGAGAGCAGTTCACATTGGTGATTTTTAATGTGGTCCACTATTGGATTTCCACTCTCCAAACTCTACACTCTACCCTGTACCTTATACGCTATACACTCTAATCAATCTCTATTTATTCAGGAATCGGGATATATCATAGTAACATCCACAGACACTCAAGACTCAAGTCTCTTCTGCTGCCTTTTACTGTAGTTGAACTTGTTACCCTTCATGGGTCTCGGTGTATATGGTGTGTCACTAACCGATACGCCACGTGTAGAGTCACGTTCATGAAATTTTCCTTTTTCGGATTTGTTTGTGGTCGTCTTTTTTTTTCGCATAAACGCGTCGATTCTCAAGCCCAAAGCCGCATACCAAAACCAAAACAAAAGATAAAGAGAACGAACCCCCAAGTGTGCTGCTGCGTTATTTTTGTGATTTCCACTTCCTTCGCACGATCCTGACCACAGAAGATGGCATCACTCACACCGGACAATTACCGAAGTATTCTGCGGTACTATGCCGCACTCAAACAATTCCTCTCGATGTCATCAGGTCCTACAAAGGTGAATCCAAACAGAGCAGCCAAGGCCAGAGAAAAATTGTTAAAGCTCTCAATGTCCCAATTCTTTGAGTTAAGTACCGATGTGTACGATGAGTTGCAGAGACGTATCGATGAGTCCCAGGATGAACCAGATTTCCTTTTGCCAATGGCCAACTTTCATCCAAAGAGGAATGAGGCAAGAGAAAAGTTGGGTTCTTTGCAACCAGGAAGATTTAGAGATTTGGTAAGTGACATCTATTTTGAAATTGAGAGAAGGCAACTGCATAATGCTAGAGAACAGGAAGAAAAGAGGGTCTCTGTGGATACCGTCGTCACTTCAGATACGGCTTCTGTCGGATCTCCGCAAGAAGAGAGAAGATCTGTGCAATCCATCCCACCAACCCATCCTGTTGATTCAAGAACGCAGGGCTCTGTCAAGACCTTACAGTCCACTACTGTTATACCAACTAAGGCTGATATGGCTTGGAGTTCTGATGAGGATGATGAGGATTCGCTAAGGATTTTGAACAGTAGTCACATAAAGACTAGATCCCTTGAGATATCCAAAGGCGACA
Organism: Williopsis suaveolens; assembly: GCA_003708225.3. Lineage (NCBI taxonomy): Eukaryota > Fungi > Ascomycota > Saccharomycetes > Phaffomycetales > Wickerhamomycetaceae > Williopsis > Williopsis suaveolens. Next base: position 43,267 of record PPNS03000060.1, on the reverse strand, counting down.
TTCCATCTGTCGTATCAACAACTGATAAGAGACTTGTTAACGGCACGCAGTCTTTGAAGCCTGTCCATACTAGTCTCAACCAAGCCACTGGTGATGTTGGTGCTTCTTCTACTGCTATGGCTGCTGGCGCTGCTACTCTTGCGGCTGCTTCCGCTATCACCCCTGCTATCAACGAAGTATCACCAGACAATGGGAGTCCAATCTCATATTCTTCTAACAGAAACAGTTACACCACATCGCCAAAGAGATCAGTCAACCGCTCCTCCAAGGCTGGTTCTATTGACTTGAAAGGATCTAGTCATAATGAACCACGTATCCAACGTGGATTATCAATATCACAGAACAGAAACAAAGACAGAGATATTGAGTTACTTTTAGCAGAAGGCACCAAGATGGATCAAAAGATCACTAATCTCGAACAGAAGAGTGCATTGTTGCAATCCAAGGCTGATAAATTTGAGTCTGAGAATGAGACTCTTCATCAGATGAGGGATGATATGTCAAACAGGATCCAAATGCTTGAAGCTGAGATCTCCAAGAAAGACGCTACTATCAAAGATCTAGAATCTCAATTGAAGAGTGCAGCTGATGCTATTTCATCTTCGAATAGAGATTTCGGACATGGAAGTGATGCCAACTGGAAGCCAAGGTATGAACAGTTGAAGCTCCAGAAAATCGAAGACTTCCTAGCACTTGACGCTATTTCCGAGGAATCTTTGCAAAAGTACGTTGCCAAAAATGGGTTAGTTCCTCTCCGTCTGATTACCCAATTGCATGATTCTATCAAGTCATTTTTACTGAAACTGGATGATAAATCTGTGAGTGATAACACTAGTGTCTTGTTTGAGCAAGTTTATCATATCGCTGACTATGCCAGTAAAATTGCCAGCTATGCTCCTCACTCCACGAAAGCTGATCTAGTGCGCTCTACAGTTTCTCATGCCATTACTTCCACTAGATATTTCACTCTTTACGCAGAACTGCTTCCGAAACTGATCATACAAACCGCTGTTGGTGAGGTTGCATTCAGCGTTTGTGAATTGATCTCTGATGTCAGGCTGATCAAAGACGATTACCAGACTGTCACAAGTCCAGTTGTTGCAAAATCCATAGCAGATGATCTCAATGAAACTAATGATGTTTCCCCAGTGAGACCATTGAGAATGACTAAGAAGTCTTCCTCAAATTCCAGATCTGTCAGCAGCTCAACGCCAAAGCCACTGAACTTGACCATCAATTCTCAGATTGTAAACAGTACTGTTGAACATGTCGAAACAAAGCCATTCCATCTTTCTAGAGATTCACCATCAACTTCTAGGAGTGCAGATAGATCATTCAACAATGATGCAGAGACGCCATCGAATCGCTCTCCTGTAGCTCAACGCTTCTACTCCCCGGGGAGCGTCGGGACATCAAATGATCCAAAACCACTGGTAACAGGGATGAGAAAGTCTTCTTCTCAGAATATATTGTCAAGAGTGAAACAGTATGAACAGCAAGACCAAACTCCAGTGAGCTCACCGGTATCGAAGAAGTCTATGATAAGTCCATTATCTGATAATGTTGTTGGCCTCTTTGGCAAGAGAAAATCTGGTGAAACATCCTCACCTAGACGCTCATCAAGTGAACTCAATGGTGAGTCTAAGGGCTTGAATAACGTTGGTAGTGGGGCAATATCTTCTACACACACTCATGATAATTTGAAAGAAACGGAGCCTATCAGCATTGAGACTTCTTCCGCTGCTACTTCTACTACTGAGAGTTCGGTTAACTCTAATATGCCAGAAATAATTAGCAAGGAACTGATACATGATACCACTTCGAATAGTGAATTGCGTATTGGTACGAACGCCAATCCTTCTGATTCTGCGAAAATTTTAGCGTCTAATGGAGGGCTGTCTCGTGGTATTGGGAAGCAGCATAATGATCTAGAGACAACTGGGTTCACTACCGCAAACGATTCAGTTTCTGCTCTTTCCCATTCCGATGATGGAACGTATAGTGAAGGTGAGGTTGATTTGAATGATTTCAAAAGTTCACTATTGGTAAACAACAAAATCAAACAGCAACTCACACAGAATGAGCTGAAGGCTTCCCTCGATGGCGATGGAAGAGGGTCATTTACGAAGGCTTCGGAGGATGATTTGAATTATTCTCCTCTAGATTTCAAAAAGCCACTAGAGGTCAATCAGCCCATCCCAACTTCTGAGATAACGTCCAGCACTGAGTCTTCCGAACCACATGAGAAGATTGAGAACGAATCTGATAATACATGGAGACTTGATTCTCTAGTAAAGAATGTGACATATTCGGAGTCCACTTCTGGACCGAACACAGTGTTCTCGGAGTCCCCAAATGTATACACCAGAGAAAAACAGGATGATGATCATGATGATGGAGATAAGGCTGAGTTGCAGGAGATTGAGCCTTTGAAGAAAACTGTTATCGACCTGGAGGAAGACCTTCATGAACCATTGCACGTGTCTTCGACCCGCGGTTCTACTACGGGCGAATCACTCAATGAGGCTCCACTTGCTGGTGCAGCTGTCACTAAGCCCACTGTTTCTACCTATAATACTGCTTCTTCAGCTGTATCTCCTTCAAGTGTTGAACAGGATTTGCCTGCAGAGGCTCATCGCGCAGAAGAATCGCATGGCTCATCGCGCCAATTTGATGAGGATGAGTTTGATGTCGATGAGTTTGACATTGGCGATCCAGACAATACTCTCTCTGAACTACTCCTATACTTAGAGCACCAAACCGTTAAAGTTATCTCCACCATCCAAGCATTGTTGAGCGCTATCAAACTTGCGGACTCCACAAAGGGAGATTTGAGATCTGGATCCAAGGCTATCAATGATGTTGTTTCGCAGATGGTCGAGGCCACAAGTAATGCCATGAAGCAGAGTCGCAACTCTCAATTGAAAGAGCATGGAAGGTGGGTTGTTGACAGTCTATCAGACTGTGGTCGTCGCATGGACATTTTGTGCAAGCCAGCTGGTGAGGATGATCTTGACGAAGATTATGCCGATAAGAACTTCAAGCAGCGTTTGGCCGGCATTGCATTTGACGTTGCGAAGTGTACTAAGGAATTGGTCAAGAGTGTTGAAGAGGCCAATCTGAAGGAAGAGATTGCACACCTAAATGCCCGCCTTGGATGAAATGTGTGTTTTCATCCACCACCTGAATGAACAATTTTGTTTTGTATTCTGTTTAGAATCGAGAGCTCAATCGGAGCTGTAGAGAGATATATAATAGTTTGTGTTGGATGGAACCTCTCCACTATTTTCGACACTTGTTACCTGAAGCCCGTCGTTTAGCCTTGGACTAACAAACGAACAAACGAACAAACAACGAAAAAGAGAGACCAGAGAGAGCACAGAGCAGAGAAGCCGGGCCAGAAATGTGTGTGGGTCAGCGTGGAGCAGCAAGCAATTCCGGCTCGTCCCAACCGTACGGACCCGTTCAGGGAGGAAACTGCAAGTCTCCGTAGTCCAGCCATCCATTACGTAATCACAATCGCTCCTCGGCATGCTGATAGCACCACGCATCGGTTGCTGTCAAAGAGGTGACAAGTGACAGTGAGGGTCTGGTCCGGCCTCGCGGCGGGACTCTGCCCATACAAACGGCCAGGGATGCCGAGACCCGCGAGTCCTCGCTAGGGGCTCAATTACCCCGCATTTGTGCTCACGCGTTTCCGATGTGGAGCGGTTTGATGATCAACAAAAAAATTGGAAGGCGCTGTTGGATTTGGCCGTTATAAAAACAACTTGGAATTCTCTCTGTGTGTCCTTTCTCCTTTGTATCTTTTTTGGCAGCTATCCCTGTTACCAATTGATCTCAGCCTTTTGATGCTTTTGATGCAATGGAGTTAAAACCGGTGCCAGAGAACTTGGGCCGCAACGGGACTACTCCCTCAGGCAAACCGCGGTTATTTGTGTGCGGTGTGTGTACGAGAGCGTTTGCTCGTCAGGAACATTTGAAGCGCCACGAGCGCTCCCATACTAAGGAGAAACCGTTTGGGTGCGGTGTATGCCAACGACGCTTTTCCCGGAGGGACTTGTTGCTGAGACACGCTCAGAAATTGCATGCTGGATGCGACGATGCGATTAAGCGCCTGCGAAGACGGTCCTCTAGGGCAAAGAAGGATGACGGTGATGACATTGGCGGTACCAATGGTGGCGGTGCTTCTGCTGTTATAGGCAGTGGTGGTATCGGCTCGGGTGCTGCAGGCGGGGTTGATCGAGGAGTTGCAAAGAGGATCAAGCTGGATGGTGATTTCAACTTCTTCTTTGCCACGAACAACGACATCCATGGGACGCAACAAGGCACGGGTACCGAGTTCGGTCAGAGACTAAGACATTCCTCCTTCAGTGCAGCTTCCGGTGCGAACTACGCAAGGGCAGGTAGCGTGAATAACGATAATGTCGAGTTTGCCACACCTCAACTGCTGCCCGCTGACACAGACGGTGGTGGTGTGAGCAGTTTGAACTTGAACACCCAGTGGATGGATATCAACTCCCTTCCAGGGCTGGACTTTTTGAACAACTACTCCCTGAACAGCGATAACAGCAACGTCAACAACAATAATAATAATATTAACAACAACAATAACAATAACAATAACAATAACAGTCACTATGATATTAACACTAATGGAAGCTCTACCACTCTTGACGCGGCCTCTCATCGCTCTTCTACTGTTATGTCGTCCAAATCTAGCAAGATGAGAGGTAAAGATACGTCAAATGACGTTTTTGGATATTCTTTCTATGATGATGACTATGTCCTAGGCCCACAGAATGATGAACTTCACGATATAAAGCTCTCTTACCCAAAGCTTCCATCGACATACTTGAATGACTCAACGTCCTCACCAACTGGATCAAGTGTGAACAACAATACTAACAACGTTAACGAATATGTTCTTCTCTCCGACTTGGAGGTTCCAAACCACGCTGAACAGATTCTATCTGTGGGTTACTCCTTCTATGAGAGTAACGACTTTGCCTCGGGATCTCCTAAGTCGCTGGCATGGAAGAACCGAAGAAAACCCTCTAGTTCTAGTTCTAGTTCTATGGATATCGATCAGCTGGTATTGCCATTGAATCCAGAGTCGATGTCAACTGTGGATTTGTTCACTGAGGCTACCCTCGAAAGGATCCAGATGGTTATGAAGAGATATCCATTTGTGGGGTTACCGCCCCCAGATCTACCATCTATTGAATACTTGAACCATTTCGTGGATAATTTCAGAAATACTTTCCTCAAACACTATCCTTTTATCCATAAGAACTTGTTCAATGAAGCTGCCATGTTCGAATACACAATCAATTCAGAGTTTCCAAAGGACTATGCTCCAACAGTTTGTCTGCCTCTTCTGATTGCTACAATCGGTGCTCTTTACACTTCTCAGAAGAAACACGCTGCAGACTTGTACGAGTACTCAAGAAGATGTATCCATGTCTACTTGGATTCAAGAAAGAAAAACGATGAAGCTGAGAAGAGTACCACTCATAATTCTCCACTTTGGCTCGTTCAGTCTTTAGTTCTAAGTGTCCTATATGGGCTGTTTGGTGAATATGATGACTCGGATCTCAGTATCATCTTGAGACAAGTCAATGCACTTTGTACCTTGATCAAAGTGTCCAAATTCAACCTGATCCAGTTCAACCACGAAAACATTGAGATCAATGATCAGTACTTCCAAGACTATATCATATATCAGTCCAAAGTGAGAACTGTCTTTATGATCTTTAACATCTCCTCGATGCTCACGTGTATCTATAACTTGGATCCTTTCATCAAATATAAGTCCATCAAGTGTGACCTCCCGGATTTGGAGAGCTATTGGGAATGCTCAAACGTTGAAGAGTTCAAGAAGGTGTGTATTGAGAGCACGATGAGCTATAACTTGAACTTCGAGAAGATTTTGAATGATATGCTTTTCAACAACCCGATCAACTACAAGATCTCAGAGTTTGGATCCATCATTATGATGTACATCGTTATGCAATACTTTTACTTCAACAAGCGCAATACCTTGACTAATTACTCTGCTGGTATCTCTCCTTATCATATGAACTCGTCTAATTTGGTCAAGAACTACGTGTGGGAAGATTTTCTTACAGATGTTCACTTGGGGATCACCATGGAATCTATTATTCTCAGAAATAACATGGTGATTCGTTCTTTGTTGATTGACATCTCCAAAATCAAGGAAGCTATGTGGCACCGTCGTTGGTCAGAAGTTTGTTCTGGCTTTTTGACGATCAATCCTAAGGAAGATGACTTGATTGATGCTTGTGATTATAGTGTCAGAAGTTTGAGCATGATGTTTGTCAATGATGTTGACTCTAGCAACTTCAAGAAGTGTGTATCGCTGAGTTTGCAGTGGCTGTTCTTTAATTTCTTCTATATTACAAAGTTCCTAAACAGATTCGAACGAATTATTCTCAAACAGGTTGTTCCTGGTTTATCTGTGAGACAGCAGGATGCTAAGTTAATTCCAAAGCATTTCTCTATCTATATCAAGATTGCTAAGTTCCTTGCAGATTTGGAACAGCTGCTTACGAGAAACTTCGACTACCATGATCCTGAATCCAAGCTTACAATGAAAGAGTTTGATCCTTCCAAAATCACATTTGGCTATCAAAGACTTGTGGAAGTTACCTATCCAAAGGAAATTAACATGGAGAATGTCATCAAGATCATGAGCTTGCGCCTCTCCTCCAACATGTTGAAGATTGGTGAGTTCATCTTCCAATACATTTATAAACACGAGGCAACCTTCAACATTTTTCAAGGGCTCGGTGAAGGCATGCATGAGCTAAGACTTTTCCTGGAAAAGGATCTCAAATCATCGTGATCCACGTCTATTGCTGTATTTTCTTTTATGTTTGCACGATTGTTATGACCCCGACAATTTATACGATTTATTAATGATTCTTCTCTATTGATAAGATTACGGTAAACCCTACAGCATTAGTTTATGTTAATCATAAAATCATTAATTCATGAGTTTGATGATCACAGATTCCCATGGATATCCACTGATGATGCATTGGACCAGCCATTCCCAATCAATGATTTCCACCTCAACTTCTTTCTTTTCAAGTAGATTTTTGGTCAGAGACTTTCCTTTCGAATTGTGGAGCTCCCAGTTCTTCAACTCCTTCTGTACTCTTGTCATTGACTTTGCATAGAGGTACACATGTTCATCATCGCCACAATCAGACAACAACTTGGCATTGGTGGTGATTTTAACGTGCCTCGTCTCTGCACCCAAGGCATGGAACAAAAACTCTGATATGCGCGGTTCAAATTCTGTCATTAACACCGTCTGATCTGCCAACAACCTGTTGTTGCTCAATTGAGACTCTAGAGATTCTCCATTTTGCCATTTTTCAACGAATTTGGAGATGTCCGTAGACTTCACGACATTATGAAGATGTTTAGAGATACCACTTGGAAGTAGGTATGTCCATAAGTTGGTTAACAATTTGTCCTGATCAATACAGTGTTCGATGTACTCATAACTCAGGACAGGCCATCCAAGTGCCAAACATTCAAAGAATTTGGGGAACCTATTCGTTCTAGTGGTGATCAGAGCGGCAAAATGATAGTCAACGAGCCTTTTCTTGTACGGAACAAGGGTATGATTGTCATCTGCAATATCCATGAAGTGCTCAAATCCGTCGTCAGAGACCTTTCCTCCATTTCGTTGAATTAACTGTTCTAATTCGGACTTCTTACGGTCATCAAGATCAGTAAGTGCAAAGATACAGCCCGAAAACAATTTAGATTTATCAAAAGTTGGTAGGCGGCTTGCATGTTGAATCAGTTCATCTTCGAATGTCACAGTCGGTTTCAAGACAGTACGACGCCTCAGGAACTCTTGCTCAGATCCAACACGATCAACTTTAAGCCACTCATGTTCAGCCATTTTGACATTCTGGAGAGCCAACCTCCACTCCCTGGTTTCAGTCTTTTTCTTTTTCTTCTTTTTCAGCGGTTGGACAACCAAAGTATCGTATCCTCTCATGCATCTAATTGTATCTTTTGCCTTCGAAACACTCTCAAGACCAATAATTATGAATTCTAAGTCATCATGAAAGACCACATCACCTAAACGAATATCCAATGGTGATACGCCGTTGACAGCTTGTTCTCTATCTTTGAATTTGACAACCAAGCGTGATCCCTCAGCTCCAATTACGATCCCGGGATAGTAGAATGTTTCATATAAATACCATACACTGCTCTTAAAAATCATATCAGTTTCATCAAGGAACGATTTATCCACTTTGAGAACCTCCTCAGGAAGCAACTGGAGCTGGTGAGCTGGATTGACAAATCGCTCAGAATGGGTCTCACCTGTGTCATTGTGCACTGTAGAGTCCAATAGTGGCAGCTCTGAGCTTATTAAAGAGTCTGGACAAGATCCAGTCTTCATTCCCCCAAGTACTGATGATGATACTGCTGTCTTTCTTCTTCTTTTCTTGGATCTCTTTGTTCGCTTTGTTCTATGGACAACATTATCCTCATCGTCCTGTGGCAATTCAAGAATGGATGGATCCTCTTCTTCAACCGTAACGTTAACACTGCTATCATCATCAATATCTGATAGCTCTTGGGTTACATTGACGGCAATTTCTGGGAAGTTCTCTTTGGATACAGGTGGCTGTGGAGCTTCCACGTCTTCCACATTCAAGGAAATGTCGCCTGTTGAATCTGGGTCCACTTGGGTTCTCATGAGTGATGGTAAAGATTCGACTCTCAACCTCTGTGATTTGCCAGCGGTGCCCAATCGAGATGGCGTCTCCAAGATATGAACTTGTGAAAACACGGCGTCGCTTGGACTCCCATGGAAACCCGGGAATGAATTTGTTTTCAGATTCAGTGGTTGCTTGGTCCATAGCGATGAGTCTTCCAATTCCGCAGTCTTCTGTAGTGGAGAACTCTTTGGGTTTCTGGATGTCCAATCTCTATCACGTTTGATCTGAATGCTATCCTCAGCATTAAAGTTGAAAGATCTTCGTGCCTCAGAAGAGTCATTCTTCGAAGGACCTTCATCTTCGGATACAACAGGAGATGATATATACATGTGGTCATAAAGATCAAGGTTGCGATCTTCTTCTGGTGCAGTTCCTGGGATCTGAAGTGCAGCTTGTGACAAGTCGTGTACTAGCTCAATGGCTGTGGTATTTGCCGAATTGTCCGCATCTGCAAGAGTATCTTCATCAATAGCTGTATCAATTATGGATGAATCTTCATTTGTAATGATTCGCATACCCTGAGTGGTTGATTTGCTCTCCTGGGTATCAAACCCCAGAGATGGCAGAGGTTGCGTATCAACATCCAGTTCTGGTTGGCCTTGGTTCTCTCGGAGCCTTTCAAAAATCTTATGAGCAGCATCACCAGGTGTATCAATAACCCTCCTTGAGATGGTGTCTGGTGTCTCTGCGTAGATCACCTTCGAGTGTATCGGTGTTTCTTTTAAGCTTCGTATCTTGTTGATCACAGGAGTATCTTCAAATGGATCAGCAATACGATTCAACCAGGGGCTGTCAGCATTGGGGAGTTTCAATCTCTTAAATGGCGCTGACGAGTCCTGCGATTTGCCATTCTCTTCGTTGGAATTGGATCCGTTGGATGGGTCAATGGTTATTTTCTCATGGATAACGAAGGCACCCGGTTCGATATCCACTATCCGTTGGGTATCTACTTCTCTGTCATCCAGCGAAGAGTCAACTATCCGATTGTCCTCGTTGGATCCCAACACACGAATGTCCTGAAGCTTCTGGGAATTCCTGGTGGTATCAATGAGTTGTGTCTTCATGGTCTTGTTAGTACGCTGTTCCCACAGGATAGTTTGAAGTCGCGCAGGGCGGGACCACTTGAAAGGAATACACTCACATCCTGTAATCCCGATGAGTCCCTCATCTGGCCTGCTCCATCGCGCATTGGAGCAACGTGGTTATGATCGATCTTCTCTTGGGCGATTAGTTCTCCCAAAGCCCTCTTAGAGAAGCGCGCGCAGCGCTAACGAAAGCATCAACAATCGGATTCGCGAAAAATACCCGAACTCATTCGATGCTTGTGGGAAGTGTCACCTTTTTTTTTTGACACAAAACCGTCTCACCAAGGAAACATTTCTGCTAAGCTTCAAAGGGGTGGTGGAAAACTGTTGGTCCATACGCAGCTCCGGGTGCCTTTCAAAAAAGACTATGAACCTTGAGACTTTGTTATGGGAGAAAGCTATCTTTCACCTGCTTACAAAGGGTTATCCACGACACATACAAAAACTCATTTCAACGAGTTAGCTGAAGCTCGATACCCGAAGATCCTTTCCTAACCAGCTGAAAAATACTAATCATGGTGATTAAGGAAGATGGGTATCTGTTCAAAAGCTGATTATGGAGACAGATGATGGAGCTCTACCCTCGGGGACTCGTTTGGCTATTGTTGCTTATTGTCTTACACAGCTGTCTTCTAAGACCGTTACTTTGGGTATGGATAAGCTCAGGGTTGGTCTAACTTCTCTTTCCCCCTTGCATAAGCAGCTGTCACATCTTTTATATTTTCTAATGCTCCGATCACAGGGGAAATATTCTATTGCTGAGACATATATGTCGGATATGGAAAGAATCAACACAGTCGCCGTTCAAGCGATCAGAAAGCACATCACAGACCCGATTTTGAGTGAGACAGCAATAAAAAGATTAAATTTTGCCTTGACTGTGAAATATGACCCATTCGAGTTACTCTATGAATGTTCAGACAATGGGATCTATCAGTTGCCTGGTGATCGCAGATTCAGAGATTTGAGGGATAGGATCAAGCACTATAGACGCATGGTTCTTTCTGTTCAGAAGCCCTTTTGCAGACTCGAGTACAATCCAAAGAACTATTGGCAGTTATATGAAAAGCTCTTCCAAATATTTGTCAATATAATTCCGGAGGAGGCTTTTCCCTCGTCGTCCTTTGTCGTTGTCGCTCCTGATATTATATTATTTTCTCTTGAACTGAACATCAGACAGTTTTTGAAGTCATCAAATCATCCCGAAATGGTTCTTAGAACTCATAGGATGATCTCGCGAATTAAAATAGCTTCCTCAGAGATACTTTTGCAAAGTAATGAATATCAGAGAGCTTGGCAGTTGCTTGGCAGACTTGCTATTTCTCATGGATACAATCTACAGGACACTTTGACATACCTCAAGTTTGATCCAAAAGAGAGAGTTTACACCGCTATATTGATGACACGAACATTTTTGAGGTTGACATCGGAGATTCCTGAAGATTATAAGGCAGTCCAAGTGCAACGTCTTATTGATCTTTATGAGAGCGAAGGATCGGCAATTGTCATTGAAGAGTGGAGAAAAGAAGGAACTCTTGGGCTTTTCTTCATCTATCACGGTTTGCTCCTCATGGAAAGTGCTTTTTCTAAGAAGACCAATCATCACGGAAACCATATACTTGATTGTTATGTATTGGTTGAGCTGGTTCGGAAACTTATTGTTGGAGTTGTCAATTTACAACTTGACGATTGGTTATCACAGGAAATTTATAAGCTTATTCAAACTATATTTCTTATCCATGGTGGATTCAGCTTTAAATTGATTCTTACATTCAGAAAATTCATGACATATGCCAAGGATGATAGCTCCTTTGTCTTCCCCATCATTCATGATACTTCTTTGATTCCAACTTATATCTCCCCTATTCTCGATCAAGCTGAGAATATTCTCCTGAACTTACAGAGTGTTCTCATAAGGGAAGAGGTTTACAACATGTTTGACGATTTGGCATATATGCGAGCTCTTTCTTTGAAGCCACATTCTTTACGCTTGAAAGGCTCAGTATGGTCGTTGCATCAGCATGGGCACTTAAGTGATGAAGATCTTCTTTTTTATTCGCATCTTTCAGATGAAATCATCATGTACTGGTTCGATGCCTATAAAGCATCGAGAGGACTTCATTCAGAGAGTATCATGGAATTGATTAAGAGAATAGGAATAGAAATAAATGAATAAGACTGATGTATAAGCTGTAAAGAACATGCCTCTATGCTATGGCAACATTAGAGATTCCAGAACCAGCAACCGAGCTTCTCTTACTTTTTGGAACACGAAGGCGACCTTCCAAAGCTTCCAAGTCTGCCATGTAAGCCATGACAGCCTTCTTCTTATTTTCAATTTCTCTCAAGGTATCTTCCTCCATAACAGAATTTTCATCCAGACTATTAAAAAGGTTCAACAAGGAATGATTATGACCGAGCGCTATAAATTCAGTGTCTGCAGTCTTAGATAACACTCTAGAATTGGCAGAAGATATTCTTCTTGAACTCATTTTATCAGTGTATGCCAACTTGGTTCTTCTGTAGTTTTCATAAAGAACAGCATGAGTAGTCTCTTTCAACTCTTGTAAGTGAGACCCGAATAAGACATTTCTCAAACTCGTAAAATCATTATGATCTGGGTTCTCAACTTTCAAGACGCCCCACGGATATCTTCTGATATGAATCAACTGGCCTTCAAGCTGTTCAGTCTCATATGAGCCGCAAATTGCAAATGGCAAGCTTTTTCTCAAAAGGTCCATCTCTTTCGTTGTTTCGGGATCATCAGAGTCAATGCAGAAATCGTAAATGGGGATGTTGTTCAGTTTGATATCTCTGGAGATCAACAGTTTGTTCAAAGCCAATTCCTCAGCGGTCAAAGAGTCCAGCTTAGCAATCACTGGAATAAGGTTGACTCTGGTACTCAACTCCTTCATCGCAACGACATCCATCTCACGTAATCCTCTCGTTGTGGCTCTGATAAAGTACAACAGCGCGTGAGGTCTTCCATCCTTGAATTTTGCGTCACGATCAATACGACACTCTTCGTTCAAGATCAGGTCAAATTGCTCCTCAAGATACTTCACAACAACGCTCGTACAAGACTTGTTATCAATGTTGTCACCAAATCCTGGAGTCATGATGAGATCCAAACTGATCGGAGTTGAGTCTTTCTCGGCAATATTCACATGGATCTTCACGATGTCAATACCTGGGTTCATGTGAGCGTTATCTGGTAACACCTTGGATGTATCCTTACGGATGACTTGTTGGTTGCACAAAGTGTTGATGAAAGAAGCTTTTCCTGTACCTTCCTGACCACAGATCAAGAGTGTGAATTCGATCCCCTTCTTGATGTTCTTACGACGGCGGATCTCCTCCGGCGACTGAATCAGGACTGAGTTTTTCCACATGTCGTAGATATGTAAGTGCTGGGCTTTGAGGTGTAGGAGAAGAGCAAGGGTATGCTGTTTTTTTTCAATCTCTTGACTTTTAACTTCCAAAGTGACACAAAACCGAAAACCAAAACAAAGCTGCATGGGGGGTCAGGGCGTCTGCTCAAAAACTGAAAACACAGATACAGCAGTGGCCAGGACAATGGAAATGCACTTTGAGCATCGATCAATCGTCTAAGTCGTCATACAAAGAAATCATTACAGAGATAGCAAGTTAGAATAACTATGAACACAGATCATTTCAACTCGTCCAACTGACCATCCAGTTTATCAATATGGTCAATGAGCGTTTCCAGCCTTTTCTTCCTCTCTTGTTCTGCGCTTTGTTGCTTCTTCTTTACTTTATTTCCTTTTGCAACATCAGCAGTTACTGCTGGTACAGCAACACTGGGTCCTTTCTTCATGCCGCTTGTTTTCGTTTTTGTGGCACTTTCGTTGCCTGCTTTCTCTCTGGTCTTTTGTGCCAGACTCTGAGAATGTGACGTGGTATTATTTCTTGAGTCAAGTGATATTCTGTTTGATATCTGAGGTTTATTGATATCTGGTTCAATGATCCTTCCCAAATTCGCCGAATCCAATGAACTCAACTGTCTTTCGGTATTGGATTTCTTTGCTCTTTCAAGGTCTTGGATATCAGAATGCAATCTCTTCCTCTTCTCAAAATTTGAGTTCTGAGGACCCATTGAATTCTCTGCGCTCGGGCTTTGGCTATTTAGTGATAGACCTGATTTATCTTCAACCGGTGAACCGTGGAAAGGTGATTTCTCGGTCAGTGGATTTTCGGCAGATGGCTTATCAAATTGTGGTCTTTCAGAGAGCGTAGAAGTTGTGCGCTTAGACTTCTTGATAGATGCAAGAGCTTCAATCTGTGCACGGGCAAGACTACTTGTGATCTCTTTAGACTTTTCTTTCATCTTCGGTAAGGGTGCTATTAGGTGTGGAATGGCTTGCACTGCTTTGAGTGAATGTGAACTAGATGGTTTCCAGAGAGAATAAGATGCACTGAAGTCAGGTGTATGCATTCCAGGGTTGAGAGAAGGCTCTCTATCGTTTTTGACATCTTTATGCTCCCTTTTGACCTCAGATGGAATATTTTTCGCTGGTCTGATCTCCATTGGAACCTCACTTGAGTTTTCGGCATGGAATTTACCATTCTCTTCACAATTTGCTTTAGTCATCACATCATGATCTTTATCAATAGTTGTAGCTCCACTTTCTGCACTTATAATATCAAGCAGTTGACCAACAGTCTCTTTCTCGTCAGAGTCACCCAATCGGATCTGATGTACCGATATCTCATTCTTAACGTTGTCAGCAACACCCTGGTGAGTAGTGGCAACTTGATCCTTAGATTCACCAATAATCTTTGTGGTATCTTTAGCTTCAAGTTGAGCAAAGATCTGACCCCGATTATTTGATTCTCTGGTTCCAGATTCAGATTCTTCCTCAAGAGAAGCATCACTATATTGCTCTGTTGGATTAGAGACACCATTTGTCTCCTTCGAACTAATATAAGCTTGAACCACATCCTTAGATCTCACTATCTGTTCCTTCAGTGAAGTTGGAGTTCCCACCGTGGAGCTTGTAACGACCATCTTAAAAGGAGTATCCCTAGGCTCCTGTGATACTCTTGTGAATGATGGTGTATTAGCCAAATCATCAGAAGTATCGATCTTCGATTTGGAAGGACTTGAGACGCCAGAATCCAGTATATCATCAAAGCCTTCAAAGTCCTCATAACAGGAACCCTTGATGTCATCCTGAGAGAAGTTGAATACTTGGTGATCTGATTTTTTCATCTCCAGATTTTGCTCTTGATGAATAAACTTGTAGATCTTCATCAAAGTGGCAATGTTCACTCTTATCCCACGAGTCTCGAAGAAATGTTTTGGCCACTTGAGTTTATAGTGGATTGCAGACGCTATCAGCATTGCGATCATGACATCTTGGATCCTGAAGACGAGATAAACTTGAGTATGGGCGATTCGGCCCATCAATCGTAAAGCGTAGGCGGGAAGAGGCACTTCCAGATGCATGGATTTCCAGAAGTTCACAACATCATGATCTACTTGATTCATCTCGTATTCATTATTCTTGTTCTTTACCAAAATTCTTTTGAGTTCTTCCCATGGGTTATAAAGTATGAAGTCACAACAGAGCTTGTCCATCACAAGCATCTCATTCTTCACGAGCTCATCTCTCCAGATCCAAAAGTCCTTGCTCTGCTTTGAGATCTGCTGGTTACCAAGTGCCACCTTGGCTCCTTTTAAAGCCAAATCAGGGCCTGAACGGTGCTGCTCCAAGACACGACTTGCTAAAAAGATCATAACCACACATATATGATATGGATTCCCTTGGGTCACAGGTACTCGTTGAAAATAGCGCTGCTGGTATATCACAGCAAAGAACATTACAGGTTCGTGGCCTCCAATCTCACGCATGAAGCGGTACATCTTCTCCATCTTGGCCAACTCATCCTTTCTTGATAGTCCCGCTCTGACAGAAACCGAATCCGCGAGTTGTTCCTTCGTGAAGAGCCAGTCATTCTCCGGAATCTCGATGTGATCTGGCCAGTACTCGCTCTCATCTCTCTGCCAATTAGTCATCGTGTTTTCTCCCTGCCAGTCTGACCAGCGCCTGGTTGTTGTCGTTCTTGCCTACTCTGTTGGCTAAGAGAACTTCAATTTGTACGGCTTGTACATAAGAATTCCTCTCATTTCGCAGGTCGAACGAGTTCGCGAATTTCTTTGTCAAAGAGTACGTAAGCTTGTAACTTCCGACCGACTCTTCCCCTGCCTCCACTGCCCTTCCAAGGTTCGGACCCCGTGGAGGGACTTCCCAATGTCATTTGCATTGTCACACACTCACCTGTGGTATCAGGTACCAGGTATTTCTACTGCCTAGGGCCCTATTGGACCTAGAACTGCCGGTCAGGTTTCTAAACAGTCCATACTCCCAGTGGCCCTCCACAGTGTATCTCATCCTCCAATATCCAATACCCAAGAAAATTATCAGTGTATGCCACTGTAAACATCTCGACTCTTGGTCTCGACTCTCGGCTATTGGAGATAACATACCTGCACATAATGTATACGTGTGCATGATCTTGTTTCTTAGAAACCGAGGTGGATGTCTCGACTCTCAGGTAACTGGGATATGTATGTATGATGCACATGAATCAAGAGTGATGATATAGGGTTGTGCATGAAATTGATTGGCGCTCCATTTAAACCTTTCCCTTGTTAATGTTCAGCAATAACTATAAGCTGCAGATGTCTCAGATGATACAAAATTCAAATCTGAACTTTCTTGAGGACTTTTGCTGCATCCTCCTGTTGAAGAAAGTTCTCAAGATTTAAGTAAGACACAAATCTGAAGTTGTAGGTGTCAAGGTCCACTCTCTATGTACTTCTAGGTTCGACGTACGAAGTTCAACGGAACGCGCTGTACTAGGGGGTGGGGTCGAATAATTAAGGTTTTAGGTTGAAACCACTTGAAACACATATGCAGTCGACATCCGGCCCTCGGTTGTAGGTTTTAAGGTTTCGAAAGCTTCTCTGTGGGATACTTAAATGTACATATGCATATTTAGACTTTCAAAGATCAGGACGCAGCCCTGATAACTGACACTCCAAACATGAATGCCGATTACAGACAAGGCGACATTTTTAATATGCAAAGCATGATTTAATTACTGTTTTGACATCACATAGAGTTTGTGGAGTTGGAAAGTAGACCTGTTACTGCTCTTGAAGTCCAGACAAGGGAGTCCAAGAGGTGGTCCAAAATAAACTTCTGAACGTATCGCCCATGTGTAGCTAAATTCCAATTGAACTTTGAAGGGGGTTCTGAAGACTAACCACTAATCTAATTTTCAAGTTGGATTGCCAGCATCCAACAACATTGTAGATGTTCTCAGATTTTCTGGGGAATTTGCTGGGACTTAACATGCTTTTTCCATCTCGTAGGCTAAACAACTAAGAAGGCATAATTGACAATTGTCGCCAGAGAGTATCCAAGACTCCAATGTCCATGAAATTATTATCTTACGGCTTTTTTTAAAGTCTTCGTCCTTTGAAGTGGTGATAGGGCTCTTCGAAAGCAGGGAAACTGTCGGGTGAACGGTGGGAAATAGAATTTTGGAAATTGTTATTTAATTATAGAGGAGTCAAATTCATTGTAGATTAAGATTCAGGCATCCAGATTCCAGGGGCATCAACGATCTTCGATATGTCTTGGTACTTGGGAATCGAGAATTCAGTGCTACTTAGTACCATCAAAATCTAATTGTATAAACCAAATTCCAGCAGGTACTTCATGCTCATGAGTTATACTTAGTGATTACTGTATGGGTAAATGCACAATATAGACCCGAATGATTGTCTGTGTATCATGGTAACAAAATGGCTATGCTGCCAATAGAATGAGTGATTTTATACCTCCAGGATTGGTGTCTGTCATGTGATAGTAACCCCCTTGAATCCTGCAGTGCGTCCGTAGGCCCTGCCCTACACAGGTAGCTAAACACAATTATAGCGCCGCGTGTTCCAATCTTATCTGTATATAACATGTAACCCATATCATTGAGATATCCTCGATTGTCGATTGTCTCAACAACAGCTCTCAGCTACCAGTCAGCCATCTTCAAGCTCTGGTTGACTTCCAGAAGGAACCTGCAAATAGATCTCGAGTTCGTGCACCAAGCCTGTAGCTTTGATGAACTGCGAATTGTACCAATTCATCTGACAGCGGCAGGAAGCTCCGCTGCACTAGGGTTGTCATTTTTGTTACGCTTGGGCGATATTAATAGCCAACTGCCAGCGAGCACTCATAACAGAGAGAATACCAATTACTAATTGCTAATTAGTCGACGACATCTACGCGGTTAGTATGCTGGCACTATGTATTACGTAGTATGTACTCTGTAATATCTTCCCTACATGATCTTAGAAGTGGTTGACTAAAAAAGTATCTCTATGCTTCTGTTGATGAAAATACGCTCGCATAACGCTTAATGAACAGATGGCTAGACTTCACGTGAGAAGTCTGCTTTGAACCTAGAGCAGCGCATCGCTGTTAAGTAACATGTACGCATAGCGAGCAGATATACGTTTAGGCCCAGGGCGTTACTCAATATGGCCGGTGACGCCTGAAGAGTCGAGCACTAAAGTTCAACCGGCCAACAGAGATGAACGCAAAAATCACAAGAATCATTTGCATATCGACAACTCTATATTAACGTGAACTCTATATTAATGTGAGCTGTACATCTATAATTTATCTGGAGTAAAATTTATTTAGAGCAAGATCTAGCTCTCTTCATGGCGTACTAGAGCTGGTCCCTTCATGACGTACTCCTTTTAGCGTGGGGACTGCCCTTTGAAGTGAACTTTACTAAGGCCTCGGTTAGACGTATCTCGTAACTTTAAACGCTGGATATGCAATCCCGAGCAAGCGTAGGCAGCCTTCGCGGACTACTTACATCACCGATCTCGGTAGGCGCTGGACAGAAACAAAAATTACTTGGAACGTGTTTGAACCCCATGCCCATGGGCCACGGGGCCATAGGTGACTGAAGTTTATCCTCATCGGAGCTTCTCGACTCTACCGACAGTTATTACTTTTGATAGCCAATTTCGTTTCTCTAAACAAGAAAATATAGTATAAACGACGAATTATAATCGATTCCAGTAGTAAAGATATGCTAACAGCCAAGCGGTGGGAATTTTCGAGTTCCGCATTTCTATAGCTAAAGTCTAATACCAAAGTATAATGACACACTCAAAATTCTAATAGCTATCATGCTCTGAAAACCCCAATTTCCGACGAGGTAAAATATAAAACTTGGGCCATTTTGGACCAATCTTTTCTGAGATTCTCTTAAGCGACGCTGGAGAGTTTCCATCAAAACAAGACAAGCTGTTTGTACAACAATACCAGCCGGTTGTAACTCACAGGATAATCATACTATCCATCTCCCTATCACAGTTCTTTACGTCTCGTCTGTAGCCTTTCTGATGCAGGTCAGTATACGTAATCCGTTCAACAGCCACGCTTCAGGTTCAAGATTCAACAATCCTGATCTTGAAAGTATTGATGGAGGGCCAGGAGTCAAATCAGAGAGGTAGGCAGCCAATTTTTAGTTATGTGCTTTCCCCCTCACTACCCCCACTGCCCAAGTCATCTGTTTTTCCATATATCCCCCGTCCGGTGTGGCTCCTGTAGAATAGCCGTCCTTTGACCTTCTTGTTGCTGCCTTGTGAAACGCACCGCGGATAGACTATTGTCAGAAACAACAAATACTAATTGGTCATAGCTCTGCTGAGAGTATCGATAGAATTATACATCAAATACAGTTCAATACGTTATCAAGTGAAGCGGTGTATGCTCAGTTTAGCATCGGTATTCAGTTACTCTGCTAGATTCCCTTGTCCCTTTTTAACTTCAGATATATCTGACATGCAGGATACTCTTAAGTCCTGTTTGCTACACAAGTTCTAATTGATTGAAGTCATTAATATGAATTTCTGAGCTTCAAATTGAATGAGGACTAAATCCATAATTTTTTTATCTCTTTAGCATTGAATGTCATACTACTCATTATCAAATCCATCGCAAGTCATCCATCATGTACATATGGGTGTGTCCGCAACAGCAACACGGTGAACTTTGAGCCTTGTGATGTGCATCGTGCATACATTAGGCACAACAGAGGCGTGCATGAAAGCGCAGCATCTTGTCCCAAAATACACGTCTACCCGCAGGAAAGGTTGTGCCCCGAAAGCGAAGATCTTGGTTGACAAAAGTGGTGAGAGAGGGTGAAATTGGTATAAAGTCCAGGGGGCAAGGACTTTCTAACGGTGGGACGATTCATGGATGTGAATACAGGTATACTGTTATAGTGGGGGTGAATAACCGAAGTCAAAGGGCTTATCACTGCAACGCACAAGACAGTATACACTTATCCAACCATGCCAGGATCCAACTCTATCAGTCTCCCTCCAATCTCTGAGCTTATCCCGCAGTTGTCCCACAGAAACTCATATCCTCCATCTGTGCTGGCCGTTCAGGCTGTACCAGTGCAACAAGTTAGCACATCACACTTGGGATCTTCACCTGTGATCTCTCCAAATTATCAGTATGGCCTTCCTAAAAACACATCCTTCTCCACACTTACCCCAAGAACTGAAGAACAAGTATACACACAGTTTCCTATTCCCTACATGGTGGAGCCACAGGCCCTAATAGCTGTTCCAGTCCAGAATATACCACATTTACATCACGGCTACTCCCCGGTCCAACAGCATCAACAACACCTTCACGTCCATCAACAACCGCCGGCAGATTATCTTCATCTACAGAACACCTCCCCTCCACAGACCAAGAAGCAACCCAAAAAAGAGTTCAAAAAAAGGACCCGCACTGGGTGCTTGACTTGTCGTCGCAGAAGAATCAAATGTGATGAACGCAAGCCACATTGTTTTAATTGTGAGAAGAGTAAAATATGCTGTGCTGGATATCAGCAGCTAAGGCCGACGAAACAGGAAATGAAGAAGACTAGTAAGGTGATGCAAGTAGATGCTGTTTTGTCATGAATATTACGAGAATAATGAGATCATGAACTTAGTTATATATTACGTAGTTTGCTCTTTTTCTTTGTATCTGTAGTGCTTTGAAGGAAGTATCTCAACTCCCTTTCGCTAAGGTTATGTAACGTTAGATAAGGTGTCAGCTATGCGCGATCAGTGTTGCAATTGCTCATGCGTCAGCGCTGGCCAGCCTTGGAACTCCAAAGAATTTTTTGTGCCGACCTTGCAGACACTGCAGATTTGGAGCATATAAAAAATGCGTGCACTGTACAAATTTAGATGTAGGAAGCTAGAGAATGGCCCCTGAGAGGTGGACAGGAGGAAAGCAAAGTGTTTGGAGGCCCTGGCTGGACCTCGAACGATGCGTGTGATTTTAGAAGTCTGTCCAATATTGACATCTCATAGATGATTATGGGCAATCATTATTCGCCCATGTCAGGTTTCTCATTTTGTGCAGATCTAGATAAAGCGTATATCTTTCCAGTTTGCATGTACATAATTTGAAGATGTCTTAGGCTTCTTTTGAAGATTCGCCAACGCAAGATGTACAGCACTCCCGTACACGCTTCAACCTTCTTGTTTCAACCTCTCAAAGTGGCTAAGTTCTTTGCAAAAATTTGGAACCTTGCCTTGCAGTAGGAGAATGATCTAACCGTATCTTGGATGTAACTTCATAGTTAAGGTTATAATCCTAATTGGTACCGGCCCAACTCACGATCTTGACTTCTGAGTATAAATTGGCCTAGCGGACCCGAGGACATTGATCACACGATACTGTCCAGGAGTAATCAGACTAGAGAATTTGAGTACGAGATAGTGATACGGTTTATTTCTATTGGTAATAAGATAAAAACCACGCTCTGTGCTTATGAATCTTTGTGAAGGACATACCCAGTCCGTTCAAACTTTGAAGTTTAGCGGCCATGATTCACCAAGAGACTTACCAGGAGATGAACAATAATAACAGGTCATCGTCTTTGAGTAATATGTACAGATCATAAGTTGCTGCGCTGTTTCAGTAGTGGGCATGTCCATATATAGGGCCAGATATTACAATTTGTATCCCATCCCCCCTCAACTTGAAGGCATCCGGAAATACGTTGACAGTTTGCACACTATAGTAACGCCTGTATGGGCTCTTGCGTGCTGTGCTTAATGAAGTTTTACCTGCTCGAATAGATCTGAGATGGATGATGCAGTTTCAAGGTTGTTAAACACAAGTGTGTGTCCAGTCATGTATGTGTATGCCCGTGGTAGAACTATCGCGCCATCATAGGTAATGTTAGGCACTGTAATGCAGAGGTTTGTGTCCCTAACTTCCTCCAAGCTGATTTTGTGAGTACTTTATCATGTCCGACGATGCCGTTCTATGTGATTCTTCCCTGCGATCTAAACCTCAAATAATTTGACCGCGACAAGGGGGATGTCGAGTTGAAAAAGTACCTGGGCACTTTTGGTGTTAAGGATACTAAATCGACTAAGCGTACCGACTTATTGGAGTTGGCAAAAAAAAACACACGCTGGTTTGTTACTGGCGACTCCTCCGATGGTCACAGTGCCATCTCGTGTTCTAAGTTAGCAATCGCCAATGCTGTGAACAATGCTGTTGAGTACTACAAGAGCGTTGTGAATTGGCTATATTACAAGTTGCTCTAACTCAGGTAACACTATAACAGGTAACAAGTTACAACTTGTGCTAGCTCCTGAGGTTTACTTATGTTTTTTTTCTAAACGTCCTTATCTTTTGATATTTGTAGAAATTCTTGTTCCTCATCATTATGGGTCCACTTCTTGACAAATTGAAACTAAGCCAAGAGTCTCTCCGTAGATGTATTTCAAAAATTAGAGCTGTTAATAGTCATGTATACGTAACAAGCCGAGATTATTAATTAGGAGTCTCAAAGATATCTCAGTTGCGCTAGATGGCATAAATTCCTCACTCCAAGCGCTTTGCTTTCTAAACTGCGATGCTCTCCAGCATCAAATCGAAGAGAGATCAGATCTATAACCCTGGTTATCTTCCCAGATCACGTAAAAACTGTAAGATATCTTGTTTCATTTGTCCTAACTAGCTCATAGGTGACAGAGGCGCCCTGGGCATTGAAGCCCTTAGCATAGATATCTATGTGAAATAAGCAACACACTTTGACCGTACCTATTCATGTTGGCGCTGGATCTTGTTGCCTCAGTCCAACAATCAAACTGCCTACTTGAGCTACTTGAATAATTTATGGCTACAAATTTAAGGATACAAACATGATACTATACCTGGCATCCAATCTCGATGCGGCTGAGAAATGACTATTATATAATATTTAAATACGTACTCTGCCTATAGTTTGGCAAAATTTAGTTCAGATTTATTCATCTTTATTGTCTAATATATAAAGAAGTTGACCTAAGTTTGACCGTTCGCCAAGCCGAATATTAATCCTTTACGTCTATATATATAACATATAATAAGCAGAGGGCATTCATCAAAAAAAAGCAAAAAAGAATTAAGAAATACGGTACCGAAATTGGAATTCACAAATTAGTAGGATCATGGATGGTCAGACCTCACATCCTCCTAGTAATGCATTTTGGTGTCAGCTACAAAGATCGAAGTCAGCGAGGATAAGAATATTCAGAAATTGCGCCTCAAGTACAAATCACCAACCAGTAATCAGACGAAAATAAATATACAATAACTTAACCAGAGGTAGAAAATTGAAATGTGTGCATGTTAATAATACTAATAAACAATTCAGCTTCAAACTTTTGCGTTCACGAACTAGGGTACATCATGAATAACGAATAATAGTGAGAACCCTTTTCTAATGTGGTTCAGCCTCCTACGGCTTATAGCACTACGCATGCGGAAGGAGGGAAAACGTATAGAAAAGTTTGATCTTTGAGCAGAAGTACCCTGGAAATCATTCATGATACTACATACTCAAGTCTTAGGATTGGATGTCCACAGTTCAATGTAATCTGGTGGTGGCTTAACCCTGATACATTCACATACAAAATTCGAATCTAACCGCTGGAATTTCGACTTCAAATGCTCCAGCGATAAGATCGGGGGTTTCAGCCTGTTGAGTTGGCGACATTTCTTTTGAAGCTGTCTAGGTATGACTGGGCAGTGGGTATACTGCGTATGACTGCGTAAGAGCGTGTATGTAAAATCATGTATATTAGCAACTTCGTTGGCATCCTCGGATTCCCCTGATGGTTGGAACTGCCAACGCTTTGAAAACTAGTTGAAGTTTATCATAACTCTCTCCACTCTTCACCATATTATTTCTCATTGCCGAGATGCTGGACCTCACTAGGGAACAGGTATCAGGCTCATCTCAAACCGATCGGCAGATTCCACATCTCGTCGAATTTTTTCAACCTTAATCAACCTGTTCTCTCTGCATAACGAAGAGCGCAGCTATGTTACATGCACATAATACATATGTATGATTAATGTACAGAACGTATATATATTCTAAAAATATTAGGTTTATTAGTTGGAGAGTCGAAGACCGTCGACAGCCGAGCTGGATAAATTATAATAGTGTCATGTATAATATGAATGCAAGATTTGTAGTTACACATGTCTGCAGAGGAGGAAAGAACTCAAACGGCTCGGGTCTCGACATAGCGTACACGCGTAGCGTGAGACCTCCATAAGAATAGCAGAAAGATACATCTATAGACTATATCGAATTCATGGACAATTTTTCTGTAACCAGATATAGCCGGCAAAAGAAAGAAAAGGGGACATGCAGTTGTCCCAAGAAAGCACATGCACGTCATACGCGTATTCGTACAGTCGTACCAGATTTTTAACATCTCATTTCATAAAATTATCATTACATAATCGAGAATATGTGTCTTCAACTCAAAGTGAAGAAAATACCACAGGAAAAGCGATATCAAACAGCCTGCCTGTATCGAGCCAGCTCACCTCAAAATAGTTTCTCATAGCGGATCAGATTATCATTAACCAATGCTTTTAGTACTGTACGACTTGGCCTATTCCTTGGTTGATCTTTAGATCCAACTTCGATATGATTCAGGACTTCATCAGAAGTCGAGAAGGAACGTTTAGCCTGTTCCTTGTTCTTTGATGCCAATTCTTCAAAGTATTCCGTCTTTGTACGTACAGAATGTAATTTATCACAAAACGGATTATGCAGTGAGACGGATCTCTTTGGGGAGATCATATCATTTGATAACACAGTGGGGATGCTATTCGAAGATTCACATAAACTCTTGATGTCATAGGTTTCATTTGTCTCATTCGTGTCATGGTTTGTACTCGTTATAACTTCATTGGATTCATTAGAGGCTGCATCAGAGGATTCATCCCTGAGATTCTGCCCTGGCCTTGTCATATCGTCGTTGAATCCAGCTGAGCTTACCCGCATGGATCCCTCACCTTGACTGCTTTGACGACTCATAAAAGGACTCATTATTGGACTGATATTGCACTCACTATCAGTACTAGCATACCCGCTAGGCGTAGCGATATGTTCAGAAGTGCTATCAGAGTTCGTGCGAGTCCGCACATCATCAGAAGTTAAGACACTCTTCTTCTTTGGTGTCACTTTAGTGTTCAAGACCTTTCCATATACTTCCAGGTACTCAGGATCGAGTCCACTCTGCGCCAACACTTCAACATCGTTCTTGACAATCTTCTTTTGGAATCTCCAACTCTTCAACAAGAGTTGCAACATTTGCGATAATTCCTGATTCTGCAGTCGAGTCTTTATCTCGTCAACTACACCCTCAGGCTTCTTGATGATCCTCTGAGCTTTCAATTCTTCCATACTTGGTCTCATTCTGAGTTTCTTACTCAGCGAGTCTCTCCGTAGGTTCTTCTCCAATACAGCTGCAGTAGTCAGAACTTCTGGATTAACACCAAGGTCTTTGGATGGTAAAATATGCTGTTCATAAAGAGTGCCGGAATCAGGTCTCATCATCAACTGGTAGTTTAATCTTTCCCTTATGAGTAATAGCCGGCATCTCATGATGAAACGTTCATTCGAGACTTGTTTCAAGTACTGACACGTCTTGCTCAAGCTGATCAAGTCTGGCACATCAAGGAAGATCAGCACTTTAAAGAGAATCTCCAAGGGAAGATCCAATAGCCTAAAGCCGCCATTATGCTTCGAGGATATGTCTTGGGGGAAGTTTGTCGTGAGAAAGTCCATGTACAGCAGAGGGAAAATCAGCCAAAACAAAGCACACACAGGGCGAGAGACAAGCTATTTTAGCAGCACAGTATGATACACCACAACAGTGATCAGTTGACAAGTATCCTTTGAGTGTTTAAGATCTCGATCCGTCGTTGAATCAACTCTTTCAGGTTTCAGGGGAATTGAATGACACAATTTTTCCGGTTTGTTTTGATTTTGCGCTGTTGAGGCACAGAACGGGAAATGCGAAAGAAATCACGCAGATTGGCGAGAAATATCTGCCAAGCTGCATGAAAGTAGCCAGATAGGGAAACTGGCGCAAATTTGCACCTGGTCTTGCGAACAGCCGCCAGCTACATTGAAATTAATGGAGAAAGCGTGAACTCCAAAACAGAAGCCCAAAACAAGGCGACAAGAAGAAGATGAGTCTGGTGCATAGGTTGAGAGGTGTGCGAACACAGTTAAGACTTGGCGTAAACGGTGTCCAAGCAGCGTTGGCTTACAACACTTCACAGAGGAGATTTTACAGCTGGAACCCCTTCAAGCGCTCAGCAACACTGGAACAACCGCAACAAGATGAGATCTCTGCTGAACTAGTAGAACTGAGACAGCAATTGAGGCCAGATGGTGACATACGGTCGTTGAGTTCGGTGCTGAAGTCCTTACAATCGATGCCACAGAATTCTCATTCCTTTACGACAATGAATGAAGTGATCAAGATGTTGGACAGATTACCAGTCCAGCAAGAGGGAATCATACCTGGATTGACCGTATCTGAGTGCATGGACCTCTATCTGTGTGTTACGAGCAATGTCACGAGAGAGAACTATCAGAGTGCACGCTTTATTCCAAGATTGTACCTACAATTGATGAAGCACGGGGAGAACACAAGGGATGCGGACCTCATCAGAACAGTCTTTGAACAATTCATACAGTATCTTATGGCACTAGGATTTGAGGACCAGGCTTTGAAGATTCTAAAGGGATTTAATGAACAATCATTGGTCTCGCAGAGTGAGATTGTTGATTCTCTTGCCTCGGTGTTACAGAAGGACGTCGAAGTTCACCCGTCATTGATCATGGGTATTCTCACTGTATTCCCAGATCAAAGGCTTATATCATCAGGAATTGACAAGACACTTAACTACCTTGAGAACAGAAATATTCTCTTTGCAATTGATTCCAAGGATCTAGAAGCGATCGGGTACCTTATCGATATAGTTTCAACATCTCAATTGAACTCTGAATTGATCAAGAATACCTTAAAGATCTGTGAGTTTGTTGATGGTGAGTTCTCGGAGAAAGAGAAGAAGTTATTACAGATAATCCAAGCAAATAAAATCTCTGAGGAGGATGTGGCTCTTAGAATAACCAAGAGAGCTCTTATAAATGGGTGTACAGTGTCAGATGCACAGATTTGGCTGAATAAGATGAATCAATTCCCACAGTTAAAGCTCACATGGAGTGTCTTTCTCAATGGTTTGCAGGATGTCCCAGAGGATCTTGTTAATGAGTCTACATTGAATCTATTGGTGCTTGCAACCATTAATTCAAACGAATCACAACTATCAAGAGTGATAGAGTTCTTCAGTGATGCACTCGTTAACATGACGAATGAAACCTTCGAGATCATTTTTAAGAAATACATAGCCACTGGGAGCTATGCCTTGCTGGAAAAGAGTTTTGAAGACAGTTTACTCCATGGCGTTGACTGGACCAACAATAAAATCCTTTATGATTTCTTCATCACGCTAGCGTCACAGCCGGATGCGGATGTCAAGCAAATTTTTCAGTTATCGAAGAAGGTCAAGATCTATTTGACGCATTTGGATGCTGAGAGTTATAGTTGTCTGATGAAGTTGATCTTACAGAATGAACTGATCGCAGACGCCCTTGCATCCTTTAAACAAGAGCTGCCGCCGTTGGAGAATGATCTCAAGTATACCATGAACAACTATCCTTCGTTGTATTCCACCATACTGAATTGGTGTTTGAAAGATTCAGTATACCCAGCAGACGTTCATAAACTTTACACAGTATTTACTGAGAGGTTTGTTTTCCCAACTGACTACTATTTCCCCTTGATAAAACGTTTCACGGAGATGCATAGACCAGATTTTGCCTTCCAGATCTTTCAGGACATGAAGAGATTACACAGAACAACAGGATCTATCCCACCACCTCCACCTGAGGTATATATTCATCTTTTCAAGTCCTTTGGCCATGAACTCTATACTGATGGTGTGGAGACATTGGATGTCATCTATAAAACAGATCTCACAATCAACTCTTCTATTCCATTGTTGAACTCCATATTGGATGCTTATACAAGTTTGCAAAACTTCGAAAAGGTTTCACAGACATACCAAAAGATCGTGGGACATCCACAAGGGCCAAACAATGAAACTGTCAGCATAATGCTGAAGGCACATAGCTTACTGTCTTTAGACAACGTCAAAGACTTTTGGAACAATTTGGACGAGATTGGGATCCTACCAGATGAAGACAACTACAGACGTTATCTTATCGCCCATTGTTATCATGGAGAAGATAAATTGGCTCTTGGTATTGCTAAAACCATAGAGGATATGGATCTGACAGTTAGTGAAGATATCCTGAAGGCTCTATATGAATGGAGCTCAGAGAAGGATGAAGTTGAGAAATGGGCGCAGCTGGAACATGATGACCTATGGAAGAAGGTTGAGAATGAAGTAAAGAGTTTAGTTAAAGTTGAAGATGAAGCTCTAGAGCCTGGTATGACAGCTGAAGAGTTGAAGCTTATTAGAACATGAACATATTTATTACCCGTTACATATTTATTGATATTTATTTCATGGATCACTATCATAAGCTTCGTTGCAATCCTGTGTTGTTCACTTTTGTTGCGAATCTAAGAGAGTTTATGGTCTCATTCAAGTTCTTTTCTAATGGTGAAACATTCACAAACATCAAGGTCTTGGAATCTTCCAGCAGCGAGTACTGTAAGAGATACGTCAACTTGGAGTTCCTGAAAGGGATGTGCTTCGCGTTGGAGTCACCAAGGGCATAAATGACATCACCTAGAGAACTTAAGGATTTGTTGATAGCCTGTGTCTCTTTTAGACGATCTCCAGAGACCTGTGACTGTGAAATGCGTTCAGAACCTGCTAAATCGATCAGATTCAAGACACTACTGTATTCATCACCTGTCTGGGAGTTTTTCACTTGGATTCTGATGATACAGACAGTATGAGATCTTGAGGATCTCTCATTTGATTTCGTAGATGCCACAGAGCGATTCTTCAAAGCATTCTGTAGAGTCTTGTTCATCTCTTCAGGATCCAAGAACTGTAATCTTGTGATATTGGTTATATAAGTGCTTTTTGACGTCTGATCGTGCTTGATCTCATATCTCTTATCATCTGAACCATATATCAAATCCATTATGTTTTCGTTATAGATCTGTAGGAACTCACCAAAGATCTTGAAAGAGCATCCACGCCCTTCAAGCTTATGACAAGTTTCAAAAATCTGGGTTATAGTTTGTGGGATAATACCATCATTGTTGGACATCGTATGTGTCTTACCGGAACCTGTTTGGCCATATGCAAAGATACAGACGTTAAACCCGTATAGGGCGCTCTGCACCAACTGAGATATCTCATCAAAAATCTCTGTGTTTGTAGAATGTTGTTGAAACACCTTGTCGAATTTAAAGTTATATTTCTTCACACCTCCAGTCGACGACGGTCTTCCCTTTGTATCTTGAACTTCAATCTCTTGTTTGACTTCATCGTTATCAGGGACTTGAACCTTGAGCTCTTCTTCTTGAAGTTCAGATTTTAGCCTTGGCCTGATCCTGCAGAAGACTCTGATATTACCCTTAAGTTCTTGTAGTTCGTTATGCGCCCTCCGTCTTCTCTCCTCTTCCAAAAGAATCGATCCTTCGAATGATTCTGTAGCTGACATCTTGTTCTCCATTTCCTTCTTCAGAGTGTCTATCATCGCAACTGTGAATTTGATATACTCTTTCAGAGTGGCCAACTCATCTTTCTGAGACTCCGCAAGAGATGAAGACTCCTGATTCCGAGAGCTTTGAACTTTGAAGTTTTTCACTTTCTTGTCCTTCTCATCTTTGAGCTTTTGAAGTTCATCTTTCTGAGATTGGATTTGCGATTCAACTTGTTCCAGTTGTTCATCTAGTGCCCTAGATTCATTCTCAAGTTCCTCTCTTTCTTTAATCATGAATGAGCGAACTTCCTCTTCTTTTCTTTTCGTCGACTCAGAGAGCTTTGTGATGCTTTCTTTCAACCGTACATCATCATTTCTCAATTCCTCTTTGTAACCTTCAACTTGACTAGTCAAGCTAGATTTGCGCCTTTGGATTTTACCAACTTTATCTGCCAGGTTTCTTTCAATCTCTTCACGGTATGATTTCTCCATGTTGTACATCGAAGTGTCATTGTCCAACTTCATTTGTTTCTCTTTGAGCTCGTGGTTCCTCAAGATCTCTTCATGATTCTGGGTGATACCACTCTGCAGGCTCTCCAACCGATTCGCAAGGATCTTCAACCGCTTCTGCAGGTTGAACATGGTCTCTTCATACGACTGATGTTGCAACTCGTACTTCTGTATCGTGGTTCTCAGGGTAAGGGTCTCACTTTTTATGCTGTTAAGGATGTTCTCCTTCTGTTCAGTCTCAGCTTTCAACTGGCGCAGTTCATCCATGGAATATGTATACCTTGATTTCAACGACTCTGAGCCCGACCTTCTGGGCGATCCTAACGGCGAGTCTCGAGGTGATTTATAACCGTAGAGGGTCATATAGGACTGCGTCTTTGTTGGTGTTGTCTGTGGCAGCGGAATTGAGGAGGGCTTCACACCTGGGGAGTAGCTCTTGGCACTCTGTGGGCTTTCTGGGTTCTGCGGGCCTCTCTCTTGACTCGTTTTCTCCATCCTGCTCGTCTTCTCTACTTTGCCGCTCAATTGCAAAAGCTCCTGAAACAAAAGATGAAACCGAAAAGTAAACAAACCAAAACTTCCGAGGGGGAGATGAGCCGGAACTCTCGGGCTCATAAATTTTTCTGTCACCTTTTCAGGTCAAACTCTCAGTTCTCCAGAGAAAAGAGACCACAACCAGCAGAACTCACAGAATGTCCAAGAAGAGAGTCACAGTGTCGGTACCTTCCAAGAGTGTGGACGAGATTTTGCCAGAGCTCCAGAGAAAACTTGACGGCGCAGTTTCGAGTTCAGAAGGGGAGCCAGACTCACATGATGAATTGAACGACGAGATGGATCTGGATGCTCTCTCATCGGATGGTGAGATTGTTAGTTCAGCTGGGGAAGAAGAAGAGAGCGATAGTGAGAGAGATGAAGATGTTCCAAGGTTAAAGAAGAGAAAGAAAGCCGCAGATGATGGCTCATCATCATTCGCAAGTGCTGTGAATGCCATCTTGGGGTCCAAATTGAAAGCCTATGATAGAAAGGATCCAATCTTGGCCCGTTCTAAAGTCACAATCAAAAAAGCTGAGAGTGAGAAACTGGAAGCCAAGGCAAGAAGAGAGCTTCTCGCAGAAAAGAAGATAGTTTACGATAAGGACAGAGTTAGAGATTTATTACCGAAAGAGGACTCTAACGCTAGATCTATATTAGAACACGAAAAGAAGATGAAGAAGATTGCACAAAGAGGTGTGGTACGTTTATTTAATGTGATCATGACTACTCAAAGCAAGACAAACGCTGAGGTCTCACAGACCAAAGTGCTCGATGGCGGTAAGAAGGAGAAACTCATCTCTGAAATCTCGAAAGAGAAGTTCTTTGACCTTGTCAAGGCAGCTGGTGACAGTTGAACAAAAAACTGAATATTACATTTTCACTATGTACAACTAACGATTTATCTATTCATCATCATCCTTAAGACCGTGTAATCTTCTGATCGCCCAGTTCAACCCAATGAACTTCACTTCCGGATCACTGGAACCTTCACTTTTAGTGTATTTCCTCCACCACTTGTGGTCACTGAATCTTGGATCCTCTTGAGGGAACCCAACCTCATGTCTGATCTTGGCAACATGCGCTCTCAATTCACCAGCTAGCCTGGCTCTCAAATCTTGAGCCTTCTTACCGAACTTCAACTCATCGGTTAGATCTTTTCCATCACCATATTTCTTCACAAGGTCCAGCCATTCTTTTCTATAGTTGTGTATAACGGCATCGTCGATAGGCCTTGAAATGTGCATATGAACCTCAGCGCCGATGTTGGAAGGTAGCAATCTGTTCATGACACCGTCTGCTTCGAATTCAGGAGAGATCTTCTCAAAACCATGAGCAAATATTGGTAAAACAACAGGCTGACGTGTAGATTCCAAAATGGTACGGGTGATACCCCATTTGAAATATCTCATAGAGTTGCTGAAAGGCGACTGCAATTGCAGCACATACCCTTCTGGGAACACATGGAGCCACGAAGGCTTAGTCCTTATGATGGGAGCAGTGTAGTTCTCCTTAAACTTCTTGAAAATAACACTCTCATCCAACCAAGTCTTATTAGTGGCTTCTTGGCCATCGTAGATCAGATCCAATGTATCATCGGGACTCAACAATCTGATTGAGGCGTCAATACTTCCTTGGTATGGGCTACCACCGAACCTATCCGTACCCAAGATCTTGCCCAAAGAGAAGAAGTAAGTAGCACCCTTACTGGCAAAGCACAGGTTACTAGCAGCTAACCCCCATCTGATATCATCAATGTTGTTAAAGAACCTCCAAGGCAATAACCCCCACATGAAAGGGTCATCCACAACTGACATGTGGTTCATCACAGTAAGCAAGCCTCGGTTCTCTGTGCGAGCCTTCTCAAGGGCATCGTCCAAGTTTTGTAACCCATGAAGCTCAGGTTTATAAAACACGTTTAACACCGTCTTCGAGAACCCAACAGCCAACCAACAAGTTGCCTTCGACGCCAAGTTCCACCAGGGCGCTGAACGTGGTTGCTGTGCGAGAAAGTCATCTCCTCGATCAAGAACTTGTTGTAAGGACATCGTACAGGTCGCTGTTGTCACAGAGAGGTTTGAAATTTGACGCTTGAAGTTGAAAGATTTGAAGAAGAATAACTTAGAATCGGGAAGCCGATTACATCCCAAAGAGGAAATTCTTTATCACGTGATCAAATAATTCGGAATTAACGGAATGGGGTCGGATTTCTCGGTATATTCACAAAATTTGCATGGTCCCGTAATTCAAGCCGTCAGCATTACTAGGTAGAATTCTTCAAGAAAACCAAGAAATAGGTCCCTTGGCCCAGTTGGTTAAGGCGTGGTGCTAATAACGCCAAGATCAGCAGTTCGATCCTGCTAGGGACCATTGTTGAATGTTTTTGTGTCTCGATGATTAGTTTGAGCTTAGGTAAGAGGGTTGCGCTCGGTCCACTGTCAAACCGGAAAAAAACAAACAAAACCGACACTTTCTCCGGTAAGTTATAGTTTGTGCACGTGATTTGCGCAATGTAAAGGATTGATTTCGCCAAAGTGGCGTAATCTCCGGTGTGTCTGTCTGCTTCGGGAAGAAGCAGCGCATGTCCGTTTAGCTGACACTAGCTCCGCAACAGAAAGAATAGTTTCAACGTCTTCTCTTTCAGATTACAAAATAAAGAGCTGTTTCATGTACTGGTGAACATGGAAGATAGAAAGTTCCTGATCTGTACCGCATGCCGTGATAAAAAGCGAAAGGTTCGTTGTGCTGTATCACCAATAAGCGCGTTAATTACTAACCTGAATCTCTCATCTAGTGCAATGGTAAATCACCGTGCTCTTGGTGCGTTAAATACCATCAATCATGCTCTTTTTTTGCTGATAGTGACCGGAGAAGACGGAAGTACCACACTGACTATATTGACTACTTGGAGTCGAAGAGCTCGAAGCTCATGGGCTTTATCTCAGAGTTTGTAAAGGATGATCAAATACTTGAACAGATGATAGGAGAAAGATTGAAAGAGTTGGATGCGAATGAAGCGCAAATGATTAAGAGTGGCCAGCTTGATGTTGCTTTTGCGGATACTGTTGATGATAATGAACTGGTGGAGGAGCTCATGGAGGGAACTCGCAACATGGCACTTGATGATGGTCTTCCAAGAGTGATCTACAATCCCTTCACCACAGAACTTCAGGAAAGTATCTTTGAGTTTCGCAAGAAGTTCCAGAAGGATATCCTTTTTGAAGAATCTACCCCTGTGGGAGTAATTGGATATACTATTGTCTTGAATGATGTTCAATATCAACAGACTCTCTTGGACTTGTTTGAACAAAAGTTTGCTATCCATTCGATGTTTTTCTACGATATCGTGCCTCTATTACGATCTGTGGATTATAACCTCGTCGATGATCCAAGTATGAAGCTTCTATTGCATGTGATATTTGGAGTAAGTTCCAACTATTCATCACATATACATGCAAAGATTCATGAGTCTTACTTCATCGCTATGGCACGCGACTCATTGATGAATGTTGTTTGTAAATGTAAGACAAATGTGTTCATTGTGGCATCTATACATCTACTATCATGCTACGAAATGGGCCAAGGTGAACTCTTCCAGTCATATCTATTAAATAGTATGGCCTGTTCTCTATCGCAACACATGGGTTTGCACATATCTTATGACGACAATGAGGACCAAGAGGGAGTTTATGCTCCAAAGCAGACTCCTTTCAACGCTGCTGCACTTTGGTCTATCTGTACACAAGATCGTCTAATCACAAATGTTATCAATGTCCCATCTGTGATCCACTTTAAGAGGATTGTGGCACCATTCTACCAGATCTTTACAGATCCACTTGATACCAAACACTTCCAAGAGTTGACCTTCGCGTATATTTCAAGACTTTGGTACATCTATGACCGGTTCACTGACCAGATATTTTCGGTGAACTTTGACGTTGGCGAGACAAACAACAGGCAGAAAGTGTTGAATACTGCAATCAAGACTTTCAAGGAGCTTTATGCCTCTTTACCTTTGCAGTTAAGAATGAATTCCTCTGATATGCTCCAGCTATCTGACCCTAACCATCTTTTGGTCCTCTTATTCCATTTCAACTACTATATGGTCAACATGCAATTGAAAAAGATCTTCATCAGGGAGGCAACCCCTGAGCTGAAGCGTTCTATCTTCAAAAATGCTGCCAGATGTGGTGAATTGATTAATCAAATCATTCTTCAAAAGGACTTATTGGATGTCGATCTCCTACCGTACTACTTTTCACACTACATTGG
Organism: Williopsis suaveolens; assembly: GCA_003708225.3. Classification (NCBI taxonomy): domain Eukaryota; kingdom Fungi; phylum Ascomycota; class Saccharomycetes; order Phaffomycetales; family Wickerhamomycetaceae; genus Williopsis; species Williopsis suaveolens. Next base: position 7,968 of record PPNS03000060.1, on the reverse strand, counting down.
TGTTGTTGCCCTCGTTTTCCTCTTCATATTGACCACAGAAGCTTATGATCAGGAAGGTTCAGCCTTCTACATGTACTACATGGATTGTAAGCAACTGCTAAATATGATGAGTATCAATTGGAGACTTGCGCAAACATCTTTGGAAAACCTCCAAAACTTGGAATCGAAGCACAACCTACACTCTCCCAAATCGACATGTGATAGCTTTGAAGCCCCATCTGTTCTCGCAAGTGATTCAACGTCACCAAATCCACAGGATTTTCTTGCAGCTACAGAAGATCTTTTCACGGATTGGTTCCAAGAGTTTCCAGACTTTCAAGAGATCAAGCAAAGATACCACGAGCAGAAGCGGCAGGAGCAATCAGGCACAGGACACCCATCGCTGTCATCATCACAACACTCTCAAAATTCACAACCCTCTCAGAAGTATCGGCTTGAAGTTCCTTCTTTCAACCCTATGCCATATGGATTCCACACAGAAACGATTCCTGATCCTTTAATTAATGTTCTGTCAACAATACCACAGTGTACTGTGGATCCAGCTATTGGTGGTCCAAGTGGTCAGGTTAATGAGCCAAGTGTAATTGACCAAGGCGGATCTGTTAATTCGATGGAAGGTGGTGATTTCCAGCAACAGATTGATAATCTTCTGTTTGCTAATATCACACCAGGCATATCAAGTGGAGTAGATGTACCGATTAATTTCGAAAACTCATCCTCATCCTGATATATAATGACTACTACCGGATGTATAAGGTATGAAAAGTCGTAGAAATTAGGTGTCAAAGGAGAACTGGTTCATGAAATAATTCGTATCAAAGGAGTCAGAAAATTCCTGATCCAATTGTAGCAAGTCATTATCATTTTCTTGATCAAGTGCAGATTCCAAAAAGGGAAGATGCAGATTCCACCGTTTGGCAAGAGCGATCAAGACTTGGATATCTTTCAATCCACGTCTCCAGAATTTCCCAATTACCAATAGGGATTCAATATAGAGTCCCAATCGGGTCACAATCTTCGCTTTGAGAGATTCATTCTTATTTGTCATGAGGAAGAGATCAAAAGTTGCACATGTAAGGATCAAATATGAGGCAAAGTATGGAATATCTTCGTTTTTGCGGAACTGAGGAGTGATTTTGGAAATGATATTACAAGCGATCTCACATTGCTGCATCATAGTATTGATAACCTTCAATGGCATTTGGTTCAAATAGGCTCTGTGCAAGAGCAAGTAGGCAACAGAGAACGATAGATGTAAGATCAAGATTCTATTATCTAGAGTTGTGGAACTTAGCTTGAAATCCCCTGGAAGAGAGTCTTGCAAATCCTTCAAGGCTTCAACGCCTTGTTGTATAAGTATCAACCTATGAGACTTGTGTAAGAACTCTGCTTTCGATGAATAGATCTGACTTAGGAACTTGTCATGGATGAACCAAAGCTTTGTATGAAACGCAAAGGAACCTTCTGTGATGTATTCATCCAAATCTTGTGTCACTAGCGACGGTTCATAGAAGTCTGTCTTCACTCTAAAGTATTGTATGCGACAACCACGTCCCAGAACACTTGTAATGATACGATCCTGTAAGATAATAGACCAAAACATTGCCAAAGATTTGCCTCTATATGGGATCAGCTGATCTGTTGAATTTGTCTGTTGTGAAGACTGTAAATGCAGCCCCATATACTGTGTCATAGCTGAACTCATTGCACAGAAAGTCCATGAATTAGCATCGAGACCCATCCCTAATTGGACACAACTTAAAATCAAAAAGGCCTGAAGCACGTACTCATTGATGTTCCTTGACGATTTCATTGACATCATTTCGGCTTCTTGTAAGAAGATGAAGGCCAGATCCTTGTGATTATTAAACACAGCACCATATGCGAAGATAGCACACATGAGAAGCTCTTTAGAGACATCATTAGAAGGATATTCCCATTGCTTAACTTCATCCAGGGTCTGCCATGAGATCAAGAAATAATGAGAAAATGATTTCTTGAAGTCTTCGATGAGTTCAAGTCTAAGCTGAGGAGAACTCGAAACCATATCGAGTTTATTACTAGGGCCAACGAATTGATTTTCTTCTTCAACCTGTTCACTCACCTGTTGTCTCCCACTGACAGGCCCATAGAACTCTGTACGGCCCTGTTGTTGTCTCACTCTCCACTTCGTATTCACCAGTTCATCAATAGCATCCTTATCAGCGAGGTTCTTTACCAACTGCTCATTTATTGCATTCTGTTTGTGCATCACATGAGATTGCTTTAAGGCTCCTACTCCAATCGCCTGTGCCTTCGCCGGGTCTTGTCTTATGAGCTCATCTACTAACTGCTCCAACAAATCAGCTCTCAACTCCAAATAGTCCACATAAGTAGAATCAAACTTCCATTTTCTTCTGTCCTTGTCCACGGGATATTCACATTCACCAGCCCTGTTGTACCTCAAACACATCGCACAGGGCAACTTCCCATCACATTTTCTCTTCCTCTTGCGGCAGAAAGCGCAAGCCCCAGCAGCAGGCTTCTTCTCCATTGGAAAATTCTCCAGACGTCTTTATAATTTTCAAGGTGATCACAACAAGAATTCTGACACCAAAATTGGTATAAATTCGGACGGAAATTAGACGGTGAAAGGATGAACCCTCCCCGCGCCGCTCTGTCACCCTAAATGGGTAGTTTTCCTTTTTGGGTAAATATTCGATTCATCTTTCAGCTTTCATCTCATATATGCTTTTATCTTTTATCTTTTGTCCTTTATCTCTTTACATGTAATTCCAAAAGCTCTAAAATTTCATAAAACATTAAAAATAGCATACCCTATGTGTATCGTATAAATTCGGATAATCATGCAACTTACAAAGCTTCATCCCTAGCCTTACTCGTGAGTGCTTTCTCATTCGATTCTTGTTCTTCTGTGGTACTCTGAGGATCCTGAACAGCAGAGATGTGGTCCTGGTGAACGATATGATCGCCATTGCCCCAAGACATGAAATCTCTTCTCACCTCCACGTAATCGTATGCAAATTCACCAATCTGGTCCTCATCCATACCAACAGCTTCAGCATCTTCATCGGCTCTCAATTTTAACCCTGGAATTCTATCAATAATAAAACAGAGAATTGCGGTGATCACAACGGACCATCCGATGCATACGCCGATCCATGCGAGTTGCTTATAGATCTGCTTGTAGTTATGAGAGATGAAGCCACCATCGTGTTCAGTAACACCATCCATACCGATGACCCAATCGGCACCAAAAAAGGCGTTGAAGAGAAGACCTAGGACACCAGCGATACCGTGCTCAGCCAGAATATCCAATGAGTCATCGACACCAACCAAGTACTTGAGCCCCGTAGAGAAGTTACACACGACACCTGTGACAATCCCAAGGACGACAGAACCATATAGGGGTATATTACCTGAAGAAGGAGTAGCAGCGACAAGACCCGAAATGATACCTGAACACATACCCACTGTGGACCATTTACGTTCCAATCTATAATCGAGGAGACACCAAGTCATTGCAGCAAAGCATGCACAGATATTTGTGTTCATGATTGCGTACATTGCTCTGATACTAGGGTATAATGCAGTACCACCATTGAAACCAAGCCAGCCGAACCATAAAATCATGGTACCCAATGTGACGAGGGACACATTATGTGGACGAAAGTTGATCAAGAGACGCTCTTTACGTCTTCCTAAAAACCAAGAATATGTGAATCCTGTGAAACCTGAAAGAATTTCAATCAATCCACCGGCATAATCCAACACACCCCATTTGGCAGCCCATCCTGCTGGTCTCCATACCCAAGCCACCACTGGACAATACACCAACGTTGCCCAAAAGAAGAGGAACACCATGTGAGGTAATAAGCGACCTCTCTCAGCGACACATCCAGCGACAATGGCCAATGTGACACAGAGGAACATGTTTTGAAAGATGGCGAAGACGAACTCTGGATAAGCTCCGCCTTCAGTATCATAGACATTTCTGAAACCAAACGAATCCATGTTCCCAATGAAGGGATTTGTGGCGGTTGTACTAAATGCTAAGGAGTAACCCCAAAAGTACCATTGGAATATACCAACGATACCAGCCATCAGTACGGACCATATGAGAGACAATGCGGATTTTCTTCTGGCTAGACCAGAGTATAGGAAGCCCAAACCGGGCACCATGAAGAACACTAGTGCGGTACATAATATGATGAAACCTACGATACCGTAGTCATATGTCTCTGTCCAGACGTGTCCCATATTGCTGTTCCTCCCTTGTTAGCTTTTGATGTTATACTAAATGGCTCAAAAGGTGGACGTCTCTGCACTTTTATAAGCTCAGGCAAAATTTTCGATGTGATGTGCCGCGCCGACCTGAATGTCTCTGTTTATATGAAAGAAGTTGATAAGGTGTCAAACAATTGATCAGGGAATCAATAGGCTTCGAAAGGGTCCTCAAATGCAGCCACTCGGTTATAACCTGTTTCAGTAAAAGCTGTCTGGAAAACCTGGGGGAGCAGAGAAGGTTTTTTCCCTTTCCCTATCTATGTTTGTTCTTCCCTCTCGGATTTGGACGTTGTTATCTCTGTTTTCGGTACAGGCCCAGCGAAAAAAGAAAAAGGAAGATTAGGGGCGGGCTCAATGAGCCGCTGTGATTGGCCGGGGGAGCCGATGCTTATCAGTGCTGCTCCTACCATGTTATGTAAGAAGTTCTGAAACTGTTCGCGAACTTGTTTTACTATGATGTTAGCAGCTTATATAATACGGACACATATATCAACAACACGATAGCCATTACAGCTCTTGATGTATACTGTGCAATAGCTAAACCACATGGAGAAGTACACACAGTTCAGGGACAAGGCTACAGGGATCTCCCCCTTTATGCCGACAACGACTGCGCAGAGCCCTTTCAAACAGGCGCTAGGTGGTGTTCTCTTCGTTGTCAAACTCAACCTGCTTCTTGTCATTTCACCACTGTTACTAGTGCCATTCCTTAATGACTATATCTGGAAGTTAGCTTTCTTTATTCTTGGGGCCTTCTCATGGGACATACACATCCAAGGCGTTAAGAGACGGTCCCAGTTGTCCCAATTCTATCCAGCCACTGGTGAGCTTTATATGGTGAACTATACTTCCCCATTGGATTTCTTAGTTCTCAGATCACTATGCTCTGACTTCATCATCGCTATCCCAAATCAGGAGGGACACCTCAGATCTTATAACACAAGTCAATTCCTTTTAAGATCCATGGGTCTCAACACTCGAGGTTCTCAATTCATCAACACCAAGACCAAACCAATCTTCATTTTTCCAGAAGGTACAACTTCAAACGGGAAATCGTTGCTGAGATTCAAATTGGATGACAAGGAATGGGCCCCTTTGGCTAAGGAGTACAAAGTGAAGACCTTAGCTATCAAATTGATCCCTTCAAACCTTATCACAACCCTACCAATTGAAAAGGCTCAATACATCTACAACGTACTGAGTACTCCATCTATAGGTTTCAAAATCCGTATTGGATTCGTCCAGGGTGACTCATTGCAACATGTTAGGGATACGTTCAACTTCAATGCTAAGCTGAAGCCCGTTTCCCTAGGATGGGATGACAAGTTGGAATTCATGAAGACTTTCAAGAGGAGAAGGTGAGGTGATGTGTATATCACGAATCTAGGTTAGAGGATCTGGTTTGCATACAAACATGCCTGATAAATTTGTAGTTTGTGGAAAACTGTCTAATATAGACTTGAAAGTTCGGGTGTCTGGGATCGTACTAGAGTTCGAGAGATGAACAGACGCCTGACGGTATAGCCGAGATCAGATAAGCTATCGGGGATCAATAGCTACCATTTGTCTAAAAATCTGCCAAGGTATAATGGACCTAGATAACAGATGAAACGGTCACCTAAGATATGGATCAACGGAGCTTCTACCACAAGGATTGATCTTAACATAAAGCAGCTGGACTAAATAAAAGGCTCAGAAGTAGCCACTCTGTTCAACCTCTCTAGCTGCAAATGGTGTCCATGGAATAATATCCATCGGTATTGGTCTCCCCAGGGGCATCTTGGACAATAGAGTCTGTTTATCAACGATCCGATCAAATGATAATTGGTTGTTCTGTTTTTGATACTTGACATCTAAGATCTCACAGAATTCGAATAATGTCAACAACTCAGGTTTCAACACATCCGGTACGGCTTTGTAGAAGTCTTGATCCAGCTTCAATCTCTTTGAACCTATCTTTTGTTTCAGTACTGTGAATTTCTGCTTCACCTTATTCTCGTGGTGATCTCCATGCGATCTGATATAATCCAATCCGAATGCCAACCATCCGATACTTTCGCCCAATCTGTCCTGATTGTAGCTATCAACACTCAGCAACACGCCAATGAGTCCCTGTACATAGCGTAGACAAAGTTGCAAGTAGTTTAGCCATGATTCCTTAAGTTTGAACTGTGCTTTTTGGATCAATTGGATGTCTTTATGGAGTCCATCTTTGATCCAGATGGCAACCCTAGATAGACTCGCAACATTGAAATCCTTCGAGATCTCAAAATCCATCTGCTTCAACTGAGTGAGTTTCTGCTTCAACACACCGAGTTGAACTGCACACATCGCAATGCTCGAATAGATCGATACAGCTTCCAATGAGCACTCCCAAATGTTGGATTCAACTTTTATAAATGAAAGGTATGACAATGCTCTCTTGAATAGCTTCACTGTATTGGCCCAATTCTCACCAATATAGACCAATTCCACCCCACGGGAACATAGACCAAGTGATAGTTGTGTAATCGTCATCATCAGCTCATCCTTTAATGACCATTCTCCAGAATGCCTCACCATTTTCCAAGGACATGATACACTAACGATGATTCTCTCAGAGTACGTCGAAAGATCAGCAGTGGCATCTTCGTTCCGTATTGAGCCCAAGATTAAGTCCAGATAGTCAGTGAGTTCAGATATATAGGAGGTTGTACTCATAGAGTGCGGGTGTTTCAAGACGATTTTCTGGACAACTGAGGCATGCGAAGTCTCTGCTGGTGGGTCACAGTTTGTATGCTCTAGGGGAGTGTATGGTAGTGAGAGCATCTGTCTCTTTGTGTGAACGAATTGGGTGATTGTAAGCGTTCATCTTTGTCCTTTTTGTCTCTGATCCTCATCTTCTCGGGTGAGCTATGGACAGTGGTTGCGGACACAGCATTGTCTCTCGTCCTGAAAGAAAGGTCCACCGGGATTCAACATATGTGTCTGCCACGGAGGATACTCTGATAGTCAGAGATGCGTATTTCAAGTGTACTCTATGCAAGCTAGAACTTGGAGCACGGCTCTTCTAAGTTCTGCCTAACATCTTGGACCATATAGAGGAGAGATTGCAGGGCGTAACGAGGCATATCACTACACAGGTTTTCATAAGGTTTCTTTCTCATGGCATTTGGAAGGCAAAGCTCTATGCTCAGTCAACTTCTTCCACTTCGCTGCAGCATAGAAATGGTATTCGATATCACAAAACTTTATGGAAAAATTCGAATTCGACTTTACTGTCAGAGAGGCTTTCTGAGAAGAGAAAGCAACGGTCCAGGTTTTTCACACGAAAGACCTTCTTGGAGCCTAAACGTATGAAGATTATAGGGCCATCCATTATTGAGGTGAACTCATGATTATCTACTCTTTAGCGTCGCTTAAAAGTCCCATTGTTCTTCTGCCATCACCTATGATAGAACGGACATCCCAGCCAGATCTTTCAGCTCGCAGTATAAGTGGGAATCAGAGTCCAGAGCCGTCATTTGAAGCATATTGGCATAATTCATCAATCATCGTTGACTCATTGGGTAATGACTTATAAGAGACAGAAGGCAGCAGCTCAGCCAAAGTATACAGGTGAAGTTGAGTCCAAGTTTGGCAAGCAGAAGGCTATCTCATCAGACATGTTCTTCGGAAGAAACTCTTATGACACTGCAGCAC
>PPNS03000059.1:0-70817 GCA_003708225.3 Williopsis suaveolens | reverse complement strand
AACATTTGTTATGATGCCCGCCCGCTTTGGGAAGGGTCAGGAAGCCCCGTAAAGATTCGGTATGGACAGCACATTCGCGATCTCTTATAGGATTTTCTACTGTTACAGATTGATGTCGTCCAAAAAAACCTGTGAAATGCCTGAATTGGGAAATCTCTGGATCCCGTGGGCTAAAGGTGGGCAGGATGATAGCCTTGGAATTGCTAACAAGGATAAGTGAAAACATGTCGAAGATCATTGGTTATCGAGATTCGATTTGATATTACTGAGTGCTTATACAATTTTCATCGTTGATATATTTTTAAACCGCCTAATGCTCTTCAGAAGAGCGCCCTTTTCCTCCCAGGTGTTGGTTCCTATAAAAGGTGTTAGAAAGGGCCAGAAAATTTCGAAAATTTAAACAACCGCTTTCCTCCACCAACACAAGAAAGGAGGACAGCCCATTCCAAGATAGAGACAAGCCGCAGAGACCCTCTATTTAACCCCCATTCACATATCACAAAGCACAACTATAAAGTCAGCCGCCCTGGACAACTTTTGACGGAGGACTTCACTACGACTGCTTAGATCAAAGAGCTCTCTCAACTTCCGCTTTATCTAAAGATTGGGAAGAGCGCTAGCGTTAAAGAAGCAGGCAGAGAAGCAGCCAGATACAATAAGAGCTAGTTTCTGTGGAAATACAGACTTATATCACGCTGTTTCCAGCTGAGCTCTTATTCACTGCAGTAACCATAGGGGAGTGCTACCATAGCATTTGCGAGAATAACTGTACAGCTACATCTATAACAAGCCCACCAAAACTTATTTCAAGAAAACGACAATCGCCACTCTAATGGCCATAATGTCTGCTACTAATTCCACTACCGCATCATTCTCTTCACCAGAAGTCTCTTCATCAATTCTCTCTTCCGCCACCTCAAAGTTGGTTCCTGCCGCCGCTCCTGCCGTGAGCCCATGGGGTAACACGTCTTCTTCCTCTGACGGGACCAAAAGAAATTGGCAAGCTGCTGAAAATGCCATTGCTAAGGGACCTCCTCTGGGAGTCAATACTTCTCCCAAGGAGAAAGCTACACCAACTCCAAAGGTGAAGTCCACTGGTAAGGAGAAGTGGGTCAAATATGATGCTGAGATTATCATCTCTTCAACTACTGGAACTAACAGCCAGAATAAGAAGAAGAACAGCAACAGTGGCAATACTGGAAACAATAACAACGGCAATGGAAATAACAACAGTGGTAAGAAGAAGCAGAATAATAATGGCAACAAGAACCAGAATCATAAAAAAGACCAAAAGTATAAGAAACAGCATAATGACAACAAGACTCAAAACAACAACAGCAACTCTACTGAGAAGAAAAAGAATAACAGCAACGATAGGAAGGCCGAGGCTAAGTCCACCGACTATGGTGCTAGTCAAGTCACTGAAGTTGTTGCTGAGTTGAGTATAGAGAATAAAGCTCCAAAGGAAGAAGTAGTTTCTTCGTCCACAAAACCCTCTGTTATTAGTGTTGCTAAGATCGAATCTGAACCAGTTGATGCTGTGGAGATCAAGACTGTGTCCAATGATGAATCTGATGGTGATCCTAATGGTGAACCTCAGGGCGAGTCTAAGCTAGCGGATTCTCAAGAAAAGAGTAATCTCGTGCATGGCCAGCAGAATGGTTACAAGAAGAACAACTTCCAGCACAGAAACTCTGAGCCATATACACCGGGCAGTAACAATGCCACTACTCACAAGCGTCGTTACAATAGCAATAACAACAAGGGTTTCAATCCAAGAAACTCCATTGGTGGCTTCAACAACATGCCTATCATGAACCCAGGCTTCAGCAACTATTACATGCCAATGATGCCAAGCATGTATGGTTATAACCAATTTGGTAACAACTTTGTTCCTCCACCTCCACCAACTGGTCCCGGTTCAAGATCAAACTCTCATTCTCCTGTTAAGGATGATTTTGTACCATTGAATACTCAGCCTTCAATGGGCCATATTCCGACAGAGGCCAATGTTATCCCACAATTCATCCCTCAACAGGTTATGTATAACCCATACCCACAGGATTTGAACTCTTTAATTCTCGAAACTGTGAGTTATTATTTCTCTGATGTGAATTTGGCTAAGGACATCTTTTTGAGAAGACACATGAACTCCAATGGTTTTGTACCATTGAGCATCCTCATCGGTTTTAATAAACTTAAGAACTTGACGGGTGGTGATATGAACTTGTTGGTGGGCGCATTGGGGAACTATCCAGAGCTCGAAGTTTCCAACGGTAAAGTTAGAAGGGCCCATAACTGGCAACTTTGGATCATCGCTTACGAGAAGCGTTTACCTGTTGGTCAACAGGAAGATGACGGCGTCTCTGAGAAGGAGAACAAAGAGACTTCCTTTCCTCAAGCTAGTTGACCCAAGATCATTTTCAATCTATTATTGCCCGATTATTTGCTCCGTTGTTATTACTCCGGGTTGATGGATCCACCGTCACACATCATCATTCATGCATTTATGCCGTTTACGAATCTTTCAAGACTTTTGAAACTGATTGCTTGTTAGTCTAGCATTAACGCTATACTTACCTACCATATCAGCATCTTTTCATGCGAAAGCAGTATTCAACTGCACACTTGGAGTTATTATGAACTCTTATTTATGTTCCTCCTTTTTTTTCCTTTTTTTGTGTTTTTACTGGTTTATGTTTGGTCGTGGTCTGTTGACGTAACATTATTGATACCTTTCAGTCATTCTCTTTGATGATCGATCTGTCTTCTGAAGGTTTTGTGTTTCGCACTCTTGTTCTTTTCAATTCTTAACGTTATCTTAACCGATAACAATCCAATTATCTTATTTCCTTTTTGACCATGACGTTTTTTTCTCCCAATCCTTTCCAGATGAGTTCCCAATGCTGAGACAACGCTCTTGAACCCTCTGGTTGCTGCGATGATTATCTCTACCGTTGTTGAGGCCACTTATCTGGGCGATTTTCCTTCATTGTCTTGACCTCCCATCACCCCTGCGGGGCTCTCTTCTTTTACTATTTTAGACAGCATTATTGGAATAGATGGATTGCTCAGATATGAACTCTCTGATTGTAGTTCTTTATCCTGTAACCAGTGCCTTGGTACTGTTGTTCTTGAGCTCTTGGCCAGCTGTCAAAATTTTGGCTGCCCTCTACAGAAAAAAATGATAAGGGCCAAAGAACTTCCTCTAATCCTTCCGATAACACTTTGACCACCGATCCAGTTTGCTTCACCTTTCACGCCACTACGACAAGAATTACATACAAACAGGCTAACTAGAAGGCTAGATGAGCTCCTCATACTTCCCTCAGCGAGCACAGCCCACGCAAACAACACCATTACTGTCATCACCGCGTCGTAGCTCATACTTTCAAAGACGTGCTTCGTTCCACACGGAGATCCCTGTGGCAATTGCAGATGAAGAGATGAATGAGAAAAAATCCAAGCTGGGAACCTTTGACGGTGTCTTTATGCCCACTTCCCTCAATGTGCTGAGCATCTTGATGTTCTTACGCTTTGGGTTCATTATTGGGCAGATGGGTATATTAGGGTCATTCGTGCTGTTGTTCATGTCATATGCAATTGACCTCTTGACCACTCTGAGTATCAGTGCTATAGCTACAAATGGTACCGTCAGAGGAGGTGGTGCGTATTATATGATCTCGAGATCTTTAGGACCCGAGTTTGGTGGAAGCATCGGTTTGGTGTTTTATGTTGGCCAAGTCTTAAACTCTGGTTTGAACGTTGTCGGTTTTATCGAACCGTTCTTGAATAATTTGGGCGAGAAATATGGCCTCATGGCACATATCTTTCCACAGGGCTACTGGTGGGAGTTCTTATACTCTTCAGTCCTTCTTTTTCTTTGTATCTGTGTTGCATTGGTTGGGAGTACTCTTGTGTCCAAAGCCGGTGGCATTCTGTTTGTCCTACTGATCGTCTCCACACTCTCAGTTCCCATCTCTACAATATTCGTTAGACCTTTCGAAGTTCCCGAGTTTGGCTTGTTCTACAGTGGTCCAACATGGGCAACATTCAAAGGGAACCTGATGCCACACTTCACCAAGGGTGCAGCTGGCTCACAGACTTCTGGGAAGGAAACCTTTAATAGCATGTTTGGAATATTCTTCCCAGCAACAGCCGGTATCTTTGCTGGTGCCAGCATGTCTGGTGATCTGAGAAAGCCTTCAAAATCTATACCCAAGGGTACACTATGGGGGTTGTTACTCACTTTCTGTATGTACTCCCTTGTAATCCTCTCGCTGGGTGCGGCTGTTCCACGGAAGCTGCTTCATAAGGATGTTCAGATTGTTCAATCTGTAAACTTGTCGGGGATGCTTGTCCTTGTTGGTGAATTCTCAACCTGCCTGTTCTCTGTGATTGTTGGTATCGTTGGTGCCGCAAATGTCCTTCAGGCTATCGCCAAAGATGAAATCTTTCCTGAACTTGGAGTGTTAAGTAAGGTTGATGAAAAGAGTGGGAATCCAATACCAGCAATCTTGTTGACTTGGTTTTTGACACAGCTGTGTCTTTTCGCAAACGTGAATCAGATCGCCACATTCATCACAATGGCATTCTTGATGACATTTATTGTCACGAACTTGGCTTGCTTCTTGCTGAAGATTGCTTCGGCTCCAAATTTCAGACCTTCCTTCAAATACTTTGACTGGTACACTGCTTTCGCTGCTTTGGTTTCTTGTTTCATAGCCATGTTTATTGTTGATGGAATCTATGCCTCTCTGATGATCATCTTCCTGCTTTTATTGTTCATCTTTATCCATTACGTTTGTCCACCTAAGAGTTGGGGAGATGTCTCACAGAGTTTGATCTATCATCAAGTCAGAAAGTACTTGCTGAGGCTCAGGCAGGACAACGTGAAATATTGGAGACCCCAGATCCTGCTATTGGTCGATAGCCCGAGAAGTTCTTGGAATCTTATCCAGTTCTGCAACAACTTAAAGAAAGGTGGTCTATACATCCTTGGCCATGTTATTATTACTGAGAGCTTTCAGACCAACTTCGCAGAGCTAAAGAAGCAAGAACAAGCGTGGCTGAAACTACGTGACTTGAGTAAGATCAAAGCTTTTGTTCAGATCGGTTTAGGGCCAACTCTTCCATGGGGCGTTAGGAATGTGATACTGGGATCCGGTCTTGGTGGTATGAAACCAAATATCGTCGTTCTTGGATACTTTGATATGGATAAACACTACCCACTGAAGAGACCTAGTATAACGAAGAAGAAGACAAGTTCACATACGTCTCTTGATGTTGAGCAACTGCCAACTGATGAATGCCGTAACGAAAAGCGAGTAAGCATCCAAAACTGGGTCAGCATTATTGAAGACATGATCTTGATGAGAACAAATATCGCAATCGCGAAGGGATTTGAGCATCTCAACATACCCAAAGGTAAAGGTCCAAAGAAAAGATTTTCCAAAAGGGAGTTCATAGATCTTTATCCAATTCAAATGTCTGCAGAAGTATTTGATAAGAATGGCGAAAGATCTGCGCTAACGACCAACTTTGATACTTATACTTTGATCTTGCAGCTTGGTGCCATCTTGACTACCGTTCCTAACTGGAAGAAAACTCACAGACTGAGAATTGTCGTGTTCATCGAAAATAAGGACGATATGGAGAACGAGAGAGAGAGGATCCAGCAGCTCATCGAAGTATTGAGAATCAAAGCGGTCATCAAAGTTGTCTGCCTAAATGATTTCAAGAACTACAACACCATTGTCAAGGGTAAGAACTATTCCTTCCTTGAAGTTGATCAAGTGTTACATGATGATGAGTGGTGGGTTGAGTTGAAGGATGCAAGACTTCAGCAGAAAAACAAAAGTTCCAACATAAATATGCCAGCGATCAACATTGCATCCCCATATGTGGTAGAAAGTCTTCCAAACAAGCGTTATGGCATCTCTAAACTTCAAAAGATGGGGCTGTCTTTCAGTATGACCACAAACAGACTTCTTGCTAACGATGTGGCCAAGGCTGTTTGGACAGACTCTGACAGTTCTGACAATGAAAGCAATTATAGTGAAATCGACTTCAGACAAAAGCGAGATCGTACGTTACAAACTCTGAAGAGAGCCAATACAGAGGGATCCAAGACTGACGATCAGTCTATCGATAGCTCCAAGAGCATATTGAGAAATCCAGGCCTAGTAGCACCAACATCGAGAAATGTATCCATGAACACTTTGAATAGCACTTTGAACAGCACGTTGGCGAAGGCTAAGAAGAATCAAAGACCATACTTCTCCTCAGAAAAGATCCCAAAGTCCCAGGTAATTGATGACGCCTCAGGTGATCAACCTTCTATCATGCTCATTCCGGACGAGGCTAAGAAGTCAAGATCTATTGGCCATATATCAAAATCGAAATTCAAAGCTGATATACCCCAAACCGCAGCACCAGTCCAAGTTGATGAAAGCGAGATTGATATCGATGAACTTTCATTCAACGATCTTCCAGCCAAGGCGCAACACTTGATCTTGAACGATGTGATGAAGACCATTTCTAAGGATGTGGAAGTAATCTTCTCAACATTACCTGCCCCTGTTGTCGGTACCCATTACAGTGAATATGACTGTAAGGAATACATGGAAAATCTGCAGGTGTGGACAGATGGTTTACCACCAATTATGTTGATAAACTCGCAGAGCATGACTGTCACTACTGCATTATAGATCCTTTCTCTCTGTATATTTTCAATCATTTAACCTGCTTTGACAAATGTGAATGCCAGGTAGAAATAAGATGTAGCCTCAGATTCTTGGCCGGAAACGCCATAACCACCTTTATCCTTGCGGATACCCTCAATTACTCTTGGACTCAGCTGACTGTACCACGTTGGGATCTTTTGACTGAAGTACTCATGGAACGGCTGTTTAAATTTTAATCTAAGGCCATAATCCGAACATATGGCTCTCAAGGTCTCAAATGGGATGATATACTCAGGAACGTTGTCAATAGCATCCTTCAAGTAGTAGTTGTAGACATTACCATATGGTGTCTCAAATTCGCCTGTTTTTGGAGGTTGCTGTTCAAAAGTGACAGAGTAAAGATCGTTACCAAAGCTTCTTGAACCTGACTTTAAATGTCTTATCTTATGACCAATGAATTCACTGTTCGGGATAGTGCCGATAAAGATACCACCTGGTCTCAAGGATCTTGCAACGTTCTCAATGGTCTGTCTTGCCTTTGCCTCAGTCTCAAACGCATAATGAAGGCAGAACTGCATCGAAACAACATCCATTGGGAAATGAACTTCTGGAAACTCATACAAGATTTCAGGTAATGGAAGGCCAAATGCATCACCTGTAGTGAAGACAACTGGGAAGCTCGATCTATTGCTTCTATAACGCCTCATGGCCTCCATGATCGAAGCATTTGAGATATCGATACCAGTGTATTGGCTGACTTGTGCCAATTCCCACTTCCTCAAGTCACCACCTTTACCACAACCCAAATCAAGTACACGAGCACCAGGCCCACCGACACTCTCTTGGATCAATATATGTTTCACCACGTTGTTGAAGTTCCTCAATTTGATGATGGGTGACAGCGCTCTGCGTTCTCTTTTCGAGTCCCATGCTCTTTCGTTGTAGTGCTGTCTTATAGAGATGTTCAAGTCCTGTTTCTTGTAAGCAATATCCTGCGCAACTCTGTCGTCATAATGCTGTGGTGTTGGCAGCTCATCTCTTGGTTCAGTTCTCTCATAACGGATTTCACCTCTTCTTGAGGGAGCCTTGAGCTTCTTCTGTGGTGGCTCAGATGATTCTGATGAGGCAGAGTAAAGAGATGGGACAGATGGCGAAGACAATGGAGCTGCCGGCTTTACCCATGCAGGCTGTTGTGATACAGACGAGGAAGACTGAGGTTTAGCAGTTGTTGTTGGTGTATTACTCCTTCTTGAAAAGGCAGAGCTTGAATTAGACTTTTCCAGTTCTCTCTTTTTGATCTTAATAGTGGATAAGTTTGGCGTAGTAGTGGCAGGCTTCGTGGTTTCGGCAGCCGTCTCAGTCTCTTTTTTCCTACCTGGATGTGTTTCATCGTCATTATCGCTGTCTCTCTTCTTCTCTTCAAACACAGTGCCCACAGAAGGTTCAGCCTTCCTCTCAGTTTCGCTCATGGCTCAGGTTCTCAGCGCTCTTTCAGGCCTTTGTGATTGTAACGCTCAAAGTCTTGAAGTTAGCACTAAATTTTTGCCGCGAGACACATGGCTAACAACATCAACAGACCGAAGGACAAAGGCAAACGAGCGAGAATGGCACAGGACGACAGGCATGTCACGCGAAGCGACACTCAGGGAACTGCTACTAACTCAGCAGCACAGTTGCCAGATGTGAAGAAGCTCGAAAAGTTGAGGAAACTCGAGGCCTGGAAGAAGAAGCAGGCAGAGCGCAAGAAGTCAAAAGAGCAACAGAAACAGGCGACCCCCATTCCAGTTCCCCGGAAGAAGACTGCTGCTGTGCTGAAGAGGCCGTTGGATGGTACTACGAAGAACCCCGTGATCAAGAATCTATTTGGTGACGCTGAAGAGGACGATGAGAAGATACAAAAGAAGGCAAGATTCATACCTAAGTTGGATGATGATGCTATACAGCCTGAGGATTTTACAATGGAAGATGAAGAGGACCCACTGGATGCATTCATGAATGTTTTGGATGGCGGTGATAGCGATACGTCAGAGAGACTGGCTGATACTCTTCTTGAAGAGGACGATACTATCGAAGGTGCAGATCTCGAGGAAGTTGATGACAACTCTGAAGCTACTAAGCTTTTAAAGAAGCTCAAGACAAAGAAGACTAAAGAGTTAAATGCGCCAAAGTATAAATTAAGTGAACTTGAACCTATCAAAAAGAGTTTCCTTTTTGATATGGAATCTATAGACCCAGATGAAGCCATCAACTTTCAAGTGATGAATAACATCTTCATTAGTGATAAGAAGATCTTACCAGTGATGAACTTCTACCATTTCGGACTAGATGCTGAAACTCTATCTGTGATCATCAATGACTTCCAATTTGATGCACCAACACCAATACAATCGCAAACCATCCCAGCTATTATGTCTGGTAGTGACGTTATCGGTATCGGTAAAACAGGTTCTGGTAAGACAATGTGTTATCTTTTGAGTATGTTTAAGCATATTAAACAACAAAGACCACTGCAGCGGGGTGACACAGGTCCCATTGGTGTGATCCTGTCTCCAACAAGAGAATTGGCTATCCAGATACATGAAACTTGTTCCAAGTTCCTCAAGTCCAGTGCTATCAAGGCAATTTGCTGCACTGGTGGCTCAGAGCTCCAGAAACAGATTAATGAGATCAAGAAAGGAGTTGAGATTATAGTGGCTACACCAGGGAGATTCATCGATCTTTTGACCCTGAACAATGGCAAATTATTGAAAACTGATCGTATCTCTTTTGTCACACTTGACGAAGCTGATAGATTGTTTGACTTAGGATTTGAGCCTCAGATAAACCAAATCATGAAAACTATTAGGCCGGATAAGCAGTGTGTCTTATTCTCTGCTACATTTCCTTCGAAATTACAGTCATTTGCGGTAAAGATTTTGAGTAAGCCAATCATCATCGCTATTGGTAATAAGCAAGTTGTCAATGAGAACATCACTCAGCTCGCGAAAATTGTGAATACTGAAGAGGAGAAGTTCCATTACTTGTTGAATCTCTTGGGTAAACAGTCTGAGCAGAAAACCATCATCTTTTGTGAATCACAGTTGCAAGTCGATTTTATGAGCAGAAGACTATTAGACAGTGGATATTCACCAATCTATATCCATGCTGGTCTGCCGGCCAACGAACGTGCTGCCAATTTACATAAGTTCAAGAAGGATCCAGAAGCCAATATCTTGCTCTGTACGGAGGTCCTATCTCGTGGTTTGGACGTTCCAGAGGTAAGCCTTGTGGTTCTATACAACGCAGCTAGATCATTTGCACAATATGTTCATACCACAGGTAGAACTGCAAGGGGAAACACAAAGGGTACTGCTATTTCTCTTCTGTCAGTGAAAGAAGACCTTCAGGCCTATATCCTTTACAAGTGCATGAAAGAGGAAGAGATCCCCGATGATATAAGGAATATTGCTGTACAGTTCGAGAAGGAACTCCAACAAGGTAAGAAGAAGATCAGTGCCGGTTATGGTGGTAAAGGTTTGGATCATCTGGATAGACTGCGTGACGTCGCTGAGAAGAAGGAGAAACAGCACTATGCGGAAGAGGCCAAATCAACAACTATCGAAGAGGAGAACGAGGTAGAAGAAGATATTAAGGATCCGAACTTGGATATCGTCTACAATGTCCAATCTGAATCTGTTGATAAGGGTGATTTCAACGCAAAAATCAACATTAATGACTTGCCACAGGATATCAGATGGATTGCATCTAACAATGCCACCTTGAGTAAGATCATTGAACAGACCTCTGTCTCTGTGACATACAAAGGTCGTTACTATCCAGAGGGTAAAGAGCCCCAAGAAGGTGACGAGCCAAAGCTTTATCTACTTGTGGAGGCTACAAAGGAACAACAGTTGTTCGATGCTATTGATCTGTTCAAATCCATTGTTGTGAGTGGATTGAAAAAGGCTACACAGGATAGATCTGGTAAGTTCAGCATGTGAAATTTCCATTAAATTCAGTCATACACCAAATCCTTTCTATTCTTCTCATCGTAGTCATTCTGGGATTGCTCCTTAAGATGAGTTATCGTACTCTTCTTCCTTTCTTCTTCCAACTTCCTACCCAAAGCACCCTGTTTACCTTTCTCTTGCTCATACCGCACCTCAGCTGCCCTTTTAGCAGCCTCACGAGGATCCAACTTCTCAGTAGGCTCAGTTATAGTAGAATCAGCCAACTTGTGGCCTTGTCCTTTCATCTCAGCCCTTTGTGGTTTTGATTTCTTTTGGTTGGTGACAGGGCCCTTGCGGGCAGCTGGTTGGCCAACCTGGAGGCCCGGATCCTCTGTCGATGAGAAGCAGTTACCCATTTTGGACTTCGTCCCTGTCTTTGCGGGGATGACTCGTGAAATTGTTGTTGGCGTTGCTCATCTTTCGCCTTTGTATGACATATGAACATTCTGATCCGGGGAACTTTTCAGAAGTTACTGGACGAAAGCACAAACCGTCGAAACAACGACAAGAAGGCAGGACGTAAACTACTGGTGCTCAGACTAACTGGAGCTGTTTTTTAACTGTGCAGGTACTTAATATAACAATATAACTTTCCAGTCTACATACCTTACGACCCGTTGTTCTTTCCCAGATAAAGATGTCCCTCCCACCAGCAAACTCTGATATCTCTATCCCAGTGCTTCGTGAAGCTCTTCAGTCTGTTTACTCGGCCACTTTCAATGCTTTTCCCTATATGAGATCTATCATGGGCCAGCTGGTCGAATTGGTGTCTACCTCATCGAATAGTACCTTGATAGGTGACATCTCTTGGGCTTCTGACTCATTGAAGAGCGACTCTGAGAAGTTGTTCAAGATCCAAACACATATCCAGTTCTTGAATGCTGAAGAGACATTCACTACGAAGAATGAGATGATCAAAGTATTCAAAGAGTTCTCAAGTTTTGTCGATTTGATCTTATTGGGAGACCTGGTCACAACATTGAAGGGCGTCGCTGGAACTCTCACCAACGAAGAAAAGAAATTGTACAAAATAGAAGGCAGAACGCTTGAAGAGATCGTCCAAGATGTTCAAAAGTTCGGCGTTGCGTTGGACCTTACTGGTGCACCGATCAAACAGATTGAGACGAACGAACTTGATCATGAGATCCCATTGAGTCATGAAGCCATCCAACAGTTGAAGAACGACGTTGAGACAAGGTCAGTGCTCTTATCCAACGCCGTGATTTCATTGAAGACTCTGGCTGCTTGACCAGGGAGCCTGAGGATCGCTGCTCTGATCGACAGTGTGATCACCAGCCACTACGTCCAGATCTGAGATCTCAGATCCAGTTGATCCGCCATGGCTGCTTCCAACAGCTTATGGATATACAAAGCAACCAATGGTTGTAGACTTTTACGGTTAATTGATAAAGCGCCATTATTATGGACTTGTAGAGTGATGTATGATACATCTTGGAGATACCACTTCACTATTCTTTAAGACAGTGAAATGCTGAAATGCTAAAATGCTGGAATGCTGGAATGCTGAAAGCAGAGAATAATAAGCAGGTCTTGATAGGCCGGATAACATGGAAGGATTTTGACTGCGGGGTCGTCTGATCATGGTTGAGGCTCTTGGGAGGTTGTTGTATATGTCTTCGGAAGTCGTTTTTGAGTAAAAACATTACGAAACTTTTGAAATATTATAGCATTAACGAAAAAACCGAAAACTTGGTACTGATAAAAAGCAGAAACATCAAACTAATAAACCCTCCTCTCGTTCTCTTCAACCCTGAAATAAAGAAATATAGATATAAAAATGAAACGGAACCTCAAGTCCTCATGTGGCCTGCGAAAAGAAAAATGTATGTACAGTCACAAGAGATGTCAACATGTGAAATGTCGGTCTCTCTTATCTACCTAGAATGTAAAAAGGTGATAAGATGGAAACAAAATGGTATGTTGAATGGTGGGGATGGGGGAAAATCCTCTTCTTGTTGAGAGACCCCCAAATGCAATGTAAAATGATGATAACAAAAAGAATGTGGCATGTAAAAAAGATCATAACGAAGATGTGAATGTAATAGATATTTGTGTCATGATTGCAGTTACAACACAGCCTCAGTGTAATAAGAACCAAAGACGCTCCAGTGGAACTTGGTCAGCAGTGCGATTCTACTAGCGATCCCGCTAATATCATCTTGGTCTTCATCTTTCTTGACTGGAGTAGTGGCATTGCTAACATTAGTCGTTTGGATTGGTGTAATGAATTCATCTCCTTCATCGGCAACTTTCTCAGAGATCAACTTGAAAACGCGTTGCTCCATAAGGGAATACACTGGAGAACTTGGTTGAGTCTGCTTAATCAACCAGTTAAATGCAAAGTCGACTCTTTGATCCTTTGGCTCAATATTCTTTGATGAAGAGCGGCGAACTAATTGCAAGGCAATGGCAGCAATGTTCCTTGTCCATTTGACATTACCATTATCGTCGGTAATGATGGCAAGCACTTCCTTCTTCAGGTTGTTCAAATTAGACTCAGAAAGTAATCTTGAACGTTCCACTGGTGTGTTGCATTGACATTGGTTAACCAACTGACGGTAGAGTGCCAAACAGAGTTGTAGACAGACGACTTGACGCACATTGGCCCTGAGGACGATCAAGCGAGCATGGTCAAAGGCCAAAGACGATGGGAACTCAGAAACCATATGCGAACAAGACAACAAGGACAAGATGGATGGTACAATGGCATCTCTTGGAGAGCTTGCCGGTGGTAGCAAATTCTGATGAAATCTCTTGAACCATTCGATAGAATCAGAAATGCTCAACTTACAACGAGAAATCATCTGTGTGAAGTAATCCCTTTCAAAATCTACAGCAGTTTGAACCAGTACTGGGCGTAGCATACGAATCTGATGGTTTGCCACATCCAGTTTCATAGCCTCCAGGATTGTAAAGATCAATCTCAAACCTTCGACAAGCTTGGACACAGAGGACTGAGAATCAGCATCGTTAAAGAGAGTGATCATCTCATCGACCCATGAATCGCGCATTGGAGCACAATGTGACTTGAAGATATCTGACAACCATGTTGCCAAACCAACAAAGTCCAAAGAGTGCTGAGATAACTGCTGAACGATGAGGTCAATATCCAAGATCTCAGTGACGGATTCCTTATCCTTAGAAGGGAGGAGTGAAATCAAAATCTCCTTCAGAGTATTGAACAGGTTAGGCAAACGTGAAGACTCTTCATGCAATGGTTCCTTCTTGATAAAATAAGATTCAATTTCCATACGAACGCCGGACCAATACTTGTCATAAGTAATCTTTTTACGACGGCCACGTTCACCATCCAGGTTTGGTCTGAATTGCAACTGTGGGTCGAAAAGAATATCATGACGAAGTTGTGGATTTTTGAGGATTTCACCCAAGTCGATCTCCCTAAGCGACTGAATATTGACAGGTGGCAGCGGCGGAGGCCCAGCCGACTTATCAAGACGCAAGGCAGGCTGATGTTGCTGGATGGAGAGAGAATGCGTATCCATGGATCTTGATGTGAATAGGATATTTGGTAGTGAGCGTGATCTGAATTTTTTCACCTTAGCCTTCAGAGATTGTCTCTTTCTGAGAGCATGTTTCTGCGATGGCTTCGGCTGAGCCGATACTAAGACCGAAGTGGCAACCTCAGTCTGTGGCAATGACTGGTCTTGGGTCAACTCGTTCACTGGGGTGTTGCAGGTCGGCGAGGCCGACGGCGTGGATCCAAAAGAGGTGTGCTTGAAAGCCATGGTCATCTGAATTTGACGTTCTTCATCCTCAGCAACCGCTTGAGTGGCGGTGGGCGAAGCCTCAGCACAGGCCATGGCGGCATCCATGTCCATTGTCGAGGGCATTCCAGAGTCGATAGTGCCTTGTGGCGAAGGGTTCTGCTGCAGGCCTATTGTGGAGTCCAACCTTGCTCTCTTGATATGTGCCGCCTCTTCATGAGCGTTGGCTGTAGCGCGCTTAGTTGGCTCACCGAACAAGACCGGCCTGAACGCGTTCTGGGATACCATGTCCTGGTTCTCCTGGTTCTTGTCCATGTGGGAGCTCATGATGTTGCTCCGTGCAGTGGGCTGTTGATTTTTTTTTGAGGGGGGCGGTGGTGTTGGTGGTCCTTGCTTCCTTAAAAATGGAATGAAACCTAACCTGAAACAAGTGTCTTGAGTCACCAATGTCTTGTGTGTGAAATTAATATGCCCCAGGGCAAGTGTGATATGTGTGTGATATGTTTGTAGCGAGTAAAAATCCTTTGAGGATAAAGCAAAGTAAAGCTCTTTTCTCTGTTGAAACCCTCCTGGTGGGAAGTGCAAAAGGGGGTGACTGATCGCTTTTAAATTTCGTTCAACTTTTTTCAGCGTTGTTTCCGCCTCTTTCTTTCTTTTGAGGGCAAAAAAAAACAGCAGGGAAAAAAAGAAACCATCGCGAATTTTGGTGGCGCTCCGGTGGCAACGGCCGCTGAGAGATCTGGGAGTTTTGGCTGTGGTTGACCGGCTGGTGTGTGCACACTATGTCCTGATCGGTTCCATATCAGGTTGTGTGGTATGTTCTGGGCTCTACGCAGACAGACTAGGTAGGCACATCACACAACCACAGATCCCAAAGGGTAAAAGTTCACAGCGTCAGCCCGACCACACAACTTCGTTTTTCCTACGCAAAAACCACGGCGTGATTAACGATTAGAGATTAGAGCTACAACTCCTTACCCCCTTAACCTTACTTACCCAAAGGCTCTGTAGAGACATCCCTGCCGAGTTGCCATAACAACCTCCGCAGAGGCTTTGTTTGTGTGAAATTAACGCTGCGTACACAGTCAGCAGCACAACATGAGAGTGCAGCAGATGTCGCAAATCAGTACATGATAAGTAACCCGAAGTCCCCGCTGCATCCATGCCCACTGCACAGTGGAAGCGGCGTCGCTGCAGAGAAAAAGAAATTTCTCCGTGAATCAGATCCCGGGAACATCCGAGGTTTCTTAGGTCGGAAGTTAGAGTTTGTGCGGCTCGGACCGACTCTGGCCGCCTTTAGGAACAGCTTCTCCACACATGAACCTTATATATGGATCACGAACCTGATCAGTGAGTGAACAGCCCCTTGCAAATTGTGCATAAGGGAGAGGAAGAGAGTTGCAACTTGCTCGGAGGTCCACTAGTCTCCAATATTGACATCCCGCACGGAATAGCGATCATGATTAGATCAGTGAGACAACTGCTAGTTCCATACAGGGGCCTGGCCACCTCGTCTGACATCTATTTTGGTACAAGGACTCTGAACAGACATTCATTCTTGCGCACGGATCGGACTTTTATAGCACAAGCTCTGACTTCACCATACGCTAAATTGATATTCTTTGACAACTTGAGGCCGTTGGTGGACGTGTCTGAGAATAAGTTGTTCTCCTTGGATTATTCCAATGTAGGCTCACAGAACAGAGAGATCATTGATTCTTGGATCAAGGGTAATGCCGACAGAGATTCATCGTTGTTACAATCACCTTATATTCATTTCCTTGGGCTGAACACAACGCTTCACTCTCCATTCCGGTACAGGGAGTACAAGGGGACTCCGTATTTCGCAATTGAAGTCGGTAACCATCCGACGTTCCAACTTAGGATCAATGCTGAAAATATCAAACCTTTAGCCACAAGGGAAGAGGTCAATATCCATCTAGACTATGAGGAATCGAGTATCTTTGCTCAAGCCAAGATGTACTTAGAATGGATTACAACTACTCCGTATTGTCGTGGTTGTGGTTCAAAGACAATTCCAATCAATGCTGGCTCAGAATTGCTCTGTCTGAGTGAGTCACGTCAGAGCTGTCCTGTGAAGTCGGCACCAGTCTCTAATGCGTCATTCCCAAGGTTGGACCCCGTTTTAATTACCTGTGTCATGAACGCATCAAGAGACAAAGTCCTTTTCACGAGATTGCCCAAGTTCCCAAAGGGAATGTATACTCACATCGCAGGTTTCATCGAGCCCGGTGAAACTATTGAAGAAGCAGTCAGTAGGGAAGTATGGGAAGAAAGCGGTCTAACTGTATCCCATGTGAGTATTGTCCGGTCTCAGCCATGGCCATATCCTGTCAATATCATGATTGGATGTGTCGCTACTGTTCAAGATGGCCAGATGGATTTGGGTCACGATATGGAACTGGAAGAGGCATTCTGGTGTGAATTGTCAACGCTAAGGAGGATAGTCGAAGAAGGCAAAGAAGATGAGAATCTAACAGTCTTCGTTCCTGATTTGCCATATGGTATTCCAAATGATAAGACCTTAGCTACAAAGCTCTATCAATATGTCGTTGATAAATATGCTTAAGATCTACAAATTCCAATCCGCTGAATACATTCATCAGTGTATTGCGGGCACAAAAATAAAAAAATTCATATCCAATATCAATGCTGTCTGTCGGAGACTTGTTTTGATATGGATCATCTAATTAGGGACAATGGCATCATTCCAATTTGATTCTCACAGCCTTAACTTGCGTGTAGTTATCTAACGCTTCTTCACCCATCTCCCTGCCGAAGCCAGATTGCTTATAGCCACCAAATGGCACAGTGACGTCGAAGTCATTATAGGTGTTGATCCAAACAGTACCTGACTTCAATCTCTTTGCCACAGATAACGCGGTACTGATGTTCTCAGTTTGGATACCTGCGCCGAGGCCATATTCTGAAGCGTTGGCCATCCCAACAACTTCGTCGACTGTGCTAAACTTGGAGATTGTAACCACTGGGCCAAATATCTCCTCTGTTAAGATCTTAGCATCTTGTGAGACATCATAGAACACCGTTGGCTGGATGAAATAGCCCTTGTTACCGATACGATCACCTCCAGTGAGCAATTTAGCGCCAGAATCTTTACCGATCTGGATATACTTCATGACGGTCTCAAATTGTTGTCTGTTAGAAATGGCACCTTGAAAGTTGGACTCATCGAATGGGTTCCCGACCTTGATGTTTTCAATCAAGTGCTTCTTGAACTTAGTGAGCAATTTCTCATAGATAGTGTCTTGGACATAGATTCTCGAACCAGATGAACAGATTTGACCGGCGTTCAGAAAGATGCCATTTACTAAGTTCTTCAAAGTCTTTTGCAAATCGCAATCAGCAAACACAATATTTGGAGACTTTCCACCTAGTTCCAATGTAACTTTCTTCAAATTGGACTTTGCAGCCTTCTCCATAACATCTCTCCCGACCTGTGTTGAGCCTGTGAATGCAATCTTTCGAATGTTTGGATGGTTCAAGATGGCTTCACCGCATGTTCTCCCTGGACCAGGGACGATATTGATAACACCAGGAGGAACAGCTGCTTCTTTACATACATGGGCAAAGAAAAGGGCATTCAATGGTGTGGCAGAAGCAGGCTTAAGTACAACAGTATTACCGGTTGCCAAAGCTGGGGCAATCTTCCAAGAGAGCATCATCAACGGGAAGTTCCATGGAATGATCTGACCACAGACCCCCAATGGTTCACGATACGTGTAATTGACATAGCCATCACCCGGGATGGAGCGTCCATCTAGCTTATCGGTGAAGCCTGCTGTGTAACGGAAGTAGTCAATCACCAATTGGATATCACCACGAGCAAGGGCAAGGGCCTTACCGTTATCCATGGACTCAATAGAGGCCATCAGCTCCTTGTTCTTCTCAACGACATTAGCAATGTCGTGAAGCACTTTAGAACGAGTAGAGGCAGTAGAGGTACTCCAGCTGTTATTGAACGCCTTCTCTGCGCAGTTCACAGCATAGTCAACATCACTGGCATCAGCAGCAAAGACTTCAACAATTAATTCCTCGGTGGACGGGTTCTCAACGGCGATAGTCTTCTCGGTGGAGTAGAACTCATTGTTAATAAAGATACCCAACGGCTGTTCGTAGGTCTTACCGTTTGGCAGAGTAATGGTCTTTGTTGAGGCTGGTTGGCGTCTAAATTGCGTCATGTGTCTGATGAATTGCTGGGCTATGGGTAGGGGTTTCAATATTGCCTGTGAGGCCAACATGGATGGCTTTAATAATGGCTGTGGGTGGATGTTAGCGGGAATATCTAGAAGGTGTAGTTGCTGTCCATATGCCTTCATAACCGACAGAGAGAACTCATGTTTACGGGTTACCTGATTCCAACGTTGCTTTGTGGTAAGACTAAACGAAGGAAGAAACGGAATCTGGGGAAGCGATAAGTGCCAATGAGTTCAGTAGAGGACTGACAGGGCTGACAGAACCCGGACGGACGATAGATCGATGGGGTATATCAAGTGGATCTAGCGTGTGGTGCACATTGGTAATCACTCGCTGAGTGCCATGCATGGTGTGATCCTAATTCGCTCTGTCACATTCTCGTACACCTCTCATATAGGAAGGTCTCACAAAGGAAACAATCTCAGACATACGTACCATTGTGTTTTATCGATATTTGTGGTAACCACTTGTCACTTGTAAACAAGAACAGTTCGCCGCCCTTCGGAGGATGCAGGTCCTGACTCCTTTTTATGCTTTCTGAAATTCCATCCACTTAACACCCAACTCGATGAATCATAGATGCACCTGAGCCTTCAGGAACCAAAAGCCGTTAGAGCCATAATGGGACATATCTGGACAGGAGGAATTGGGAGTAGAGGTTCTTAGAGGTTCTTAAAGGTGGCACTCATTAACTGGATGCGCTCCTCTGGCTGATAGTATTAAATTACTCTCAGGGCTGCATTACTTCAGCGTTCTTGCAAAGCATTCTTAGTGCCATTTTGGTATCAGTTGAGGTACACCGGCGTTAGAGCGCCGCTAACGGGCCGTGATCCGAAAGGTGAGAGGTGGTGATGAACAGATAGATGTCAATCTTTTCAGTGTTGGACTCCTTCTACAGCATTGTATTCGCCCAATTGCTCAACCGTCAACATATTATAGAA
Organism: Williopsis suaveolens; assembly: GCA_003708225.3. NCBI lineage: Eukaryota > Fungi > Ascomycota > Saccharomycetes > Phaffomycetales > Wickerhamomycetaceae > Williopsis > Williopsis suaveolens. Next base: position 51,219 of record PPNS03000059.1, on the reverse strand, counting down.
TAATCCATTGCGTGACCCATCTACCTAGTGATGTGTGCGATATCCCATCTGACTAATGAACCCACACACCCACGAATGTACCAATGAACCCCTAAAAGATGAGCAATCAATGACAACGTCAACGAGGTGACATATGTCATATATTAGAGACAAGTCAAAGTATGAATTTAAACAATGTTGAACTCAAATCAAGTTTCAACAGCTTAGTCAAAGCTATTTTCCCCAAATTACATAACGGTTTGTCACATTCCCAGTATGCGAGGGATCTCGAAGTATATTAGTAATGCCACCCTGAACACAGGAACTCCCACTTTGTCAGGGGCAAGTCATCATCTTGTAAGCCATTCGTAAATCATAACTCATCACCGATGGAAACGTGTATAAAAGAAGAAGTTACCATCAATCTTCTCTCGGAAACTTTCTGAAAGAGATACATACAACATACAACACATTGACAGACACTAATTCTATGGTTGCCCCACGTTCTATTTTAAAGGCCTTCCTTGCTATTGCGCAAGAGGAAGGTGTCGGTGCTCAAGTCAGACGTTCCATTGGTACCATGAAACAACGTAATTTCCCTCCATTTTTGATGCTTGACCATTTCAACGTCAAGGCTCCAGCTGGATTCCCTGATCACCCCCACTATGGTTTCTCTACTGTGACTTACATCATGGATGGAATGATGGCCCATGAAGACTTCACAGGTTCTACTGGTGTGCTAAGACCTGGCGATTTGCAATTCATGACTGCTGGTAAAGGTATCGTCCATTCTGAAATCCCTGTTAAGACACATGATGATAAGGCCTGTATTGGTATGCAACTTTGGGTTGACTTACCACAAGAGTTGAAAGATTGTGAACCATTATATAGGGATTTGAAAAGAGAAGAGATCCCAATCGCCAAACCAGATGATATGGTCACAGTTAAAGTCATCGCTGGTGAGGCTTATGGTGTAAAATCTGTACAGAACTTGGCCAAAGTGGCTGTTGACTACTATGATTATGATGTTGCTCCGGGCGGTGAATTTGTCCAACCATTCCCAGAGTCCTACAATGTCTTCCTCTACGTCTTGGAAGGTTCCCTTGAAGTCAATGGTACCCATTTCGATCAATACAACGCTGTGTTCTTCAAGCAAGATGGTGACAGTGTCTGTGCCAAGGTTCCAGAGTCTCAGACTGGCAACACCAGATTAGTCGTTATTGGTGGTGCACCATTGGATCAACCAGTTGTTCAACACGGTCCATTTGTCGCTACCAGCAGAGAAAAGATCTACGACACGTTCATGAACTACCAATCTGGCAAGAATGGATTTGAGAAGGCTCGTGGTTGGTACTCAAAGATTGGTGGTGGTATCAGTGAAGATGATTTAAAGAAGGAGACCAGAGATGAATTGTGATCTTCTGGATCTGAACTCAGAATCTTACTAGCACCGAATACTTTATGGTGTCTTTTTTTTCTTATTTAATCGCACGTTTGTCATTATCTAAAAGCTTATTTCATAGTATAATTCGTTCAATTGTTTGACACAAAAAAAAATCTCGTTACGTGCACGAACTCATCTGACAAAATTTTGGATCTTTGGGATCTCGGCAGATCAGCTTGACTCGAGAGTTTTCATCAAGAAAAAAAATACCTGTTCAGAGAAAGATTCTAACCATGAGGAGGACTAGATCACAAACTTCAAGAGTCAAGAAACCGTTTGATGTCAAAGAAGAGCCGATGAGTGGCTCTCAACAGCTCCAGAGAGCAGGACCAAGAGCCAAAAAGTCGGTAACACAGAGAGGAGCTCATAAACTTTGCCTCTCAAAACCGCCATTCATATCACAACACAGACCATTGAAGAACAAAACCCTGCTCGATAAAATCGAATTGTGTGATTCATTAGTGACACAAAGTATCAGTATCGTTAACCCAGATCTAAAGCCATATTTCGCCAAACTTCGCAAGTTCAAAGTTTTCAAGAGCTTCAGTATCCAGATGAAGACTCTGAAACTAATTCAAAGTGAGTTAGGAGAGATGAGTGCACAAGATCAAGAGTTGGAACAGATTCTGAAAGAGGATAACAATGAAAATAACAGGAGGTTTTATGAGAGATATGGAATAGGATACGGGGATGACTTCAAGCCGTCAAAACCACTCGATCAAATCGAACAGCTATCTTTGAACCATTGAAGAGGTTACCGTCTAAGTATTAGCATTTCTTCACTTCGAAGATATATATATATATATATATATATAGAAGCTTTTCAATCATGATGTTCCCTTGCAGCATTTAATCTCTGGTCCCGTTCTCCTCTCTCTCTTAGATCCTTAATCAAAACCCAAGGTGGAGCAATTGGATTGAAGCCATGTATCTTTGGCACCACCTCATAGAAGAAGAACAAAGCATGCCCCACTGCGACCACGAGTAGTTCATTATACTTTCGGAACAATATTCCAATGGCAAGGACTAATACACAATAAGTTGAAGCCTTGACAGGTACCACCATTAGCAATAACAAATTTTCATCTGGTCGTCTCTTAGCCCAGAAATATAGAAGCGTAGACGAAAGATATCCATTAAACAGGGCAGATATATCCATATAAGTAGCAAACCCAATAAACATCATCATAGTAGCTAATAAGAACCATGCGAATTCCCACGGGCCACCTAGAGTTGCCTCCAAATCACCAAACACCTCCACGGTATGGAACAACGACAGGAACATGTTGATATGAAGAGCTCCTAAGTAAGTGAATGACAAGGGGATCCTCCAATACTGATGGCCTTTCCATACCAATGTGGGGTTAAACTCTGTGTCTTCGTGTGATATCACCTTGGTAGAAACTAATATTGAAGTTCCCACAACAGCACCGCACCATATTTTCGTTATTGGCGTTAGACCCTCGGTCCACTGCAATGCCATGCGTTCCATATTTGTTATTATACTCCTACGTATGATTTTTCAGAAGCGCTAGTAGTGCCTATCTGTTGTTACTCCAAGAGTACTTGTTATTGCGCCAGCTGTTGTTTTCCTTACCAACTTAACTCCGCGGGAAGAGAACTTATGCCAACTGGCGCTTTTGTTCATTAAGTCGGGAACCCCGCCATTTCCGCTAAGCTTACCAAAGAACTGACGTAATCGAACAAACGGTAAAGGCCACTCAAATTGTTGCTTTTGATACAATTCTGACGTCATCCTCAGGCTTGTTGTTCTCGAATCCTGTAGACATAAACAAACAGGACAACAATAGGAAATTGGCGAATCGCACAGAGCCTGTCAAAGGAGAAAAGCGGCTTGAAGAAGTCTGGAAGAACACCAGGTGTCAGAATGGACCAGACACTACGAGACACACCAATACCACTGGAACAGACAACTACAAAGAGTTCGCGGCGCTCAACCGCAACAGAGTCCACAACACCCACTGAACTGTCACTGCAGCGGCACGATACCCATGAATCGACACTCTTACAACACCTGGAGTTAGATGAGGAAGAAGAGAATGCGTGGAAGGCAGTCGCCATCCCACCAAGGACACAGCTACCTCGCAATATGCAACCGATCTCTATTCCTGCTTCGTGTTTCCCTTCTTTGAAGGGAAAGATCCCAACACCCAGATCTACACCAACATTAGAACTCGAGAATAAGATCCATAGTATCACGAGATCACAGGTCACAGAAGAGCAACAGAGACTACGATATAGTGTATATGTGGATGATAAAGATTTTGAGATCCCCAAGGGCGGTTGGATGAATAGATTTAGGCATGGTCATAGTAACTCCATTACTGACGTTTTCAATTTCACCAAAATGAAGTCAAAGGGTCATAAATCGACAAAAAGCGTTTCTGCAATCGAGTAAAGGTGGTTAAATAGTTAATGGATGTGGTAATAATTAATGTTTCGATTGAATGTAGGCTACGATCACAAATCTCAACATTGATTTGAGCCACTATACAATTTTGGGTTTCGGCATTGACCCCTCCCCACGGAGAATGAGCTAATAGGTAATACCTGGGACTGCACCCAGAGGCTTCACATACATCCGAGGTCCAACGAGTTACTAAATCAACTATGAAGAATAATGTCAACAATGAATGTAAAAAAACAATCTTATTAACGATTGTGATAAAATTGCATACATCATACTGCAGTGGAGTCATGGAAACCAGCGGCCTTAAAATTTTGACCTATAAATACATGATAGACTTGAAACCTATGAATTGCCTAATAGTCAGAACTCAAAAGCGATTATTAATTCGCATGAGATCGATGGTGCAGGCAGCAGCATCGACACTTTTGGTGGCTCATTATGATCTGATAATTGATCAATCATCAATCTGTTATGTCCTGGGATCTCATGATTCACTGGTCCATTTCCATTATTCCCCTCTATCATGGATCAAATGCTGAAATATATCTAATTCGGTGTTCATAAGCTCTTCTTGGGGCCTTTCAAGGTCTCCCTACATGATACTGTAACAGCTCCATGATGTTGTATAGGGGCGTGAGCAATAGCCGCTGCAAAGAGGTGTACAGCTAATTGCCTGTGAAAAAAAGAGATTACATTTCAGCAGGGCTACATTTAGGCACTATTGGATGCTGTATATTTACTTTTGTATCTCAACATATAAAATGTTGACAAATCACATGAAATCCTCCTCTGGGTCGTACATCCTCTTCTTATTGCTCATTTTGTCCATCTCTGCCTCGTCGAATAGGTCATCATACATCGTTTCCTTCCTTCTTCTCTCCTCTGCAATCCTTAACTTCTCAGCCTCGGCTTCTTCTCTTTCCAACTTCTTCTGGTCCAATAGCTTTTGCACTGTGTCCCTGTCTCTTGCGTTTCTAGCAACGATTAGGTGCTCACGGTCCTTGATCTCTTCACGGGTCTTCTTCAATCTGTTGATTATTGAATTATCACGAAATTGGATATGGATTTTCTTGACCTTCTTAGGGTTCTTGAAGCCGACTTCACCGATTGCCATACCATTATTTTTACGTAGATTCCTCCATGGTGTGTATATAACAGTGATATTGTCTCTCTTATTACCTTCAATAGAGTTTGCCTTGGTCAACTGGGCACAGTCTATTGTTGTTAATACTCAGATAAAAGAAAGATAAAAGATACATACCAATAACAAATTCCTCAGGGATACTTTCCCAGTCTTCACCGGTATTCAACCTGAGATAAACATGCGCAGAACTTAAGTTATCCACATGGAACCAAACATCATCATCCAGCCCATATTTGATCAAGTCTTCGTTCTCATGCTTATCTTTACCCATATATAGTAATCTGGGTTCACTTTCGAACGAGTTGTCACTTCCTGTGGATTTGAAATAGTACACCATTTCTGTCTTACTCTCTCTTTGTCTCTTTTGCCATCTCTCGCGTTAAAGTTATGTCTTCGACTCTCCCGCTCTCCAAGAAGTCATCGGTTTACGGGCAACACACCAGGGGAAATGCCTTGTCGCGTCTGTCGATAGAATTTCATTTCATATTCTAGACATAACTATAGATCTGAATACCTACGAGCCATTATGCCAGTCCCATTCCCAGACTTGGACCCTTATAAAACGCTTGGAGTTTCGAGTTGCTCGACAGAGCAGGATATCAAGAAGAGCTATAGAAAGTTGTGTCTCTTACACCATCCTGATAAACTTCAAGGAAAGACTGAGGAAGAGCAAAATGCCTCCAAGACACTGTTTGAGAAGGTACAATTCGCCCATATAATTCTTAGTGACTCTGAGAAGAAGAAAAGGTATGATCAGACAGGGTCATTGGAAGATGTTGCCGATTCTGGATTCGATTGGTTTGAATATTTTAATCAAGTCAAAGCTGAGATCACAGAGGACAGTATCGCTAAGGATAAGAAGGATTATGTGCGTAGCTCTGATGAAGAAGAGGATATCATTGAATCATGGATTGAATCAAAGGGTGATTTTTTGAAATTATTCGAGACAATCCCACATACCGAGATCAATGAAGAGGATGAGAAAAGGTTGTTCGAGAAGGTTGGTCAATTGATAGAAGACGGGGTCATCGAGAGCACCAAAAAATGGGAGACTTATCAAAAGAAGCGCCAGCCTATGTTCAGGAAACTACTGAAGTCCCAGAAGGATGAGTCGAAAGAAGCTGAAGAGCAGAAGAAAGAGGTTGTTGGAAAGAGGAAGATGGACTCAGACGATGACTTGAGGCAATTGATTCAGGCTAAGGGTAAGCAGAGCATGGATGATCTGATATCTAGGTTGGAGTCTAAATATACTAAGAAGGGTAAAAAGGCGAAGAAGGATCCGTATGACATCGATGATGGTGAGTTTGAGAGGGCGAGAGCCAAGATGTTGAAGCCCAAGAAGTGAGATGATCTATAAGCAATTGAACTACATATGTCAGACTCTGGTGTAGAATTATTATAGTAGCCGCCATATCGTCACTATATTGAAGTAATGGTGAAGTTGAAGTAGATCCGAACTCCCAATAGTCAACCCTGATTAGGCAAAAGGAGCCTCTAGGAAATGTCCGCTCGAACGGAAGTCGAGACGAAAGCTGGACGTGGGGGCATTGAAGGCCATTTATATGTTAAATAGGAGGGGTTATATGTTAATTTGTATAGTATTTATGTGTATATATACCACTCTTTATATATATGTAGTGTGTAGTCTTTTTCTCCCAAGTTTTTAGGTGTTTTCCCTGCCCTTGTTTTCCCCAGATTCTGTCAAGCTAATATAGAACAATGCACTAAAAATCCAACTATAAAAACCTCCTTGTCTCCCCCCTTTCTTAGTACTACTTCCTTTGCTTCACCAACCAATTGGAACAAAGAACAACCCGCGGGTTCAAATTAGAAGCTTTTCCTTCATCCCATGCGTGTTCATTTCAATTCCGCAATCCGCGTTCGTCCATATATAAAGCCTTACTCCCCACGGCTGCTCCAACTTCTGCCAAAAAGACCATTCCACCAGACAAAACCAACTATGTCCGATACTGAGAACTTGTTACTGATTCCAGGCCCAATCGTGGTCTCTGAAGCTGTTAGAAAAGCGCAATCCATCCAATCATTGGCTCATACCTCTCCTGAGTTCATTGCTATTTTCCAGAAGGCGCTGAAAGACTTACGCCAATTGTTCAAATCTACAAATGAAAAAGATCAAGGTATTGTCATTGCCGGTTCCGGTACTCTTGGCTGGGATATCACCGCTTCTAACTTGGTCTATCCAGGTGATGATGTGCTAGTGTTATCCACTGGTTTCTTTTCCGATTCATTTGCTGATTGCTTAAGAGTTTATGGTGCCAATGTCGATGTCTTGACCGCCCCTGTTGGTGATGTCTCTCCAATCAGTGAGGTTGAAGCTAAATTGGCTGAGAAGAAGTACAGTGTGATTACCATTACCCATGTTGATACCTCTACTGCTGTTGTTTCAGACGTCAGTGCCATTGCAGCTGCTGTGAAGAAAGTTTCACCAGACACTTTGATCGTTGTTGACGGTGTCTGTTCCGTTGGTGTTGAGGACATCGAGTTCACCAAATGGGGTTTGGATTATGTCTTATCTGCTTCCCAAAAGGCTATAGGCGTTCCATCTGGTTTGTCTATTGGGTTTCTCTCCGAGAGGGCCATAGCTAGAGCTTTGAACAGACCTTCTCAATCCACCTTTTTTGCTTCCTTGCAAAGATGGTTGCCAATCTTGACAAACTACGAAGCAGGCAAGCCATCATATTTCGCTACTCCTGCTATTCAAACTGTGAACTCGCTGAAGGTTTCACTTGAAGAGATCCTCGGTGGTGGATTGGATGCCAGATTTGCTAAGAATAAGAAAACTTCTGATAGATTCAAGAAGGCCCTCGCGGATCTGGGTATCAAGATTGTCCCAGTGAATGAGAAAGTTGCAGCTAGTGGGTTAACTGCTGCCTACTTCCCAGAAGGTGTTGATGGTGCCAAGTTCCTCTCTACTGTTTACTCCAAAGGTGTTGTCCTTGCTGGTGGTATCCATAAGCAACTCGTTGGTAAATACTTCAGAGTTGGCCATATGGGTGTCAGTGCCCTTGATGATTCCTTGGGTCACATCGACACAGCCATCAGAGTGATCACTGAGGCCCTCGAAGAACAGGGTTATAAGAAATAAACTTGAATGACGATTGTCTCTGATTGGTTGCGTAGCACATGTGGGTCGGCCTTGATACACCTGCTGTGTATTGGTGGCTACTACCAAAGGCCGATAATCAAGTGATGATCAAATAGTATAAATTACTCCTAATTAAATACTTTTAAATGACATCAATTTCATACGATTGATCTCATTTCTCCCCCATACAAAATTGTCCATTTTGCCTCTTGCGCTCTTCTTAGTGACTCCGTCAGCGGCGGAAATTGGCATATGAACAGGAGAAAAAATTTCGATATAAAAACGGTGAGGGGCCCAAAATTTAAACCTAAGAACAACTTCTTAAGCAAGGACACCAAACAAAGATGCCATACGCTCTCCCAGAATCCCACAGACAGTTGGTCGAAGGCCACTTGAAAGACACCGACCCAGAAGTTGAAGCCATCATCAAGGATGAGATTGAGAGACAGAGACATTCGATCGTGTTGATTGCCTCTGAGAACTTCACCTCCACTGCTGTCTTTGACGCCCTTGGAACCCCAATGTGTAACAAGTACTCCGAAGGTTACCCAGGTGCTCGTTACTATGGTGGTAACGAGCACATTGACAGAATTGAGTTGTTGTGTCAACAGAGAGCCCTCGATGCTTTCCGCTTGGACAAGGAGAAATGGGGTGTCAACGTGCAAACTTTGTCTGGTTCCCCAGCTAACTTGCAAGTGTACCAGGCCATCATGAAGCCACACGAGAGATTGATGGGTCTCGATTTGCCACATGGCGGTCATTTGTCCCACGGTTACCAGACTGATACGAGAAAGATCTCTGCCGTTTCTACCTACTTCGAGACCATGCCATACAGAGTTGACTTAGAGACCGGTATCATCGATTATGACACTTTGGAGAAGAACGCTGTTCTCTTCAGACCAAAGGTCTTGGTTGCCGGTACTTCTGCTTACTGCAGATTGATCGATTACAAGAGAATGCGTGAGATTGCTGACAAGGTTGGTGCCTACTTGGTTGTCGACATGGCCCACATCTCTGGTTTGGTCGCTGCTGGTGTCATTCCATCTCCATTCGAATACGCTGACATTGTCACTACCACCACCCATAAGTCCCTTAGAGGCCCAAGAGGTGCCATGATCTTCTTTAGAAGAGGTGTCAGATCCATCAACCCAAAGACCGGTAAGGAAGTATTGTATGACTTGGAGAATCCAATCAACTTCTCCGTCTTCCCAGGCCATCAAGGTGGGCCACATAACCACACCATTACCGCCTTGGCCACTGCTTTGAAGCAAGCCGCTACCCCTGAGTTCAAGGCTTATCAAGAGCAAGTTTTAAAGAACGCTAAGGCCTTGGAGGAGGAGTTCAAGACTTTGAACTACACTTTGGTCTCCAACGGTACCGATTCGCACATGGTTTTGGTCTCTTTGAGGGACAAGGGTATCGATGGTGCCAGAATCGAGACTGTGTGTGAGAACATCAACATTGCTTTGAACAAGAACTCCATCCCAGGTGACAAGTCCGCTTTGGTCCCAGGTGGTGTTCGTATTGGTTCTCCAGCCATGACCACCAGAGGTTTGGGTGAAGAGGACTTCAAGAAGGTTGCCCACTACATCGACTGGGCAGTCAACTACGCGAAAGAGGTCCAAGCTGCCTTGCCAAAAGAGGCCAACAAGTTGAAGGACTTCAAGGCTAAGATTGCCCAAGGCTCCGAAGAGTTGGTTAACAAGAAGAAGGAGATTTATGACTGGGCTGGTGAGTTCCCATTGTCTGTTTGAAGTGGTTATTTAACGTTTTATTTCTGTGTAACAAGTTTTATCAAAGGTTTTAGTTTTATGTGAATTATAGGCTGGAATCACGTAATGTACAACCTTTAGCGTTCATAACTCATAACAACCTCACCTTTCTGCAATTCTTATGTCGCCAAATGCAGAACACTTCCTGATCCGGAAGTTTCTGTCTTTTTTTTCCTTACACTCGTTTTTGTTGACACGGTGAACATTCAGCGTGAAGCATCACCTTCTCTGTTTTATCCCCTTCATCAATTGGAGACAGAGAGGGAGAAGGCGACTACAGACCCATCATAATGTCACTCACATACGACTCAGTAACGAAGAAAGTCACAGCAGTGGAGGACAACGAGAAGTACCTTGAAGAAGTTGACGCCTTAAACAGATTGGCCAGTGACCTCATCTCTTCAGGACTTGATGTCCCAGAAAATGGAGAACCTGATAAGAACATGACGAGCAAGATTCAAGGTTTGGTCAACAGTGCCATGGAGTCCATGAAAAAGCGTAATTTCTCTTTCGCTATTGTAAACATCACAGCTGCCATCGGAATGGCCTCGAAGAGAAAGAGATGGGAATCATTCCAAATACAAATGCAAGAGATGGTCGGCTTCTTACAATTGAGAACAGATGCTTATATGATGAGTGGGAAGTACGCTGAAGCACTTGCAGATGCTGATCTTTTAGTTGGCATTACTGCCCTCAGCGCAGATAACTTTTTAAGAAAGGCCGTGTCATTGGTAAATTTGAAAAGGCCAGAAGAGGCCAAAGTTGTACTGGAAAGAGGTCTCTCTCTCCATGAGGATCATCCTGGTTTGTTGAAGTACTTGGATTTGTCAAACAAGATGATCGCTAGTGAGAATGGTGAGTGGTAATTGACGGGATCAATTGTTGCACATCTGTAGTTCAAAGAATAGAACCAATAGAGACATATGGACCACTCGCAACGGATCGATACATGTGTGGAACAACTTAGCGCCACCCGTGCCACAGTATGTGGCAAATTTCGCTTTACCAACCAAAATAAGAAATGTTCCTTATTGGGAAGGTTGGTCCCTGTCCAGTGGTGCTCCTCTATATAGTTCAATGATGGGGTAAACTTCTTCCAAAACGTATACTGGTTGTTTTAAATATCTCCAATGATCTTGTACCTGCATTAATATTCATAGTTTTCAGCCATTCAATCCCCCGATCATTATCAGTGATTCTCATTATCAGTGATCTGAATTTCCATGATCGGAAGTTGGAAGCGCCTATCAGATGTACTACAAAAATCGATTGGATCCCAAGCCGATCAGTTCTTGTTCTCTTACAAAGTCAACTACTAAAAATGACCCTCTCTCAGAAAATCACATTGCCAGACGGAACACAATATGAACAGCCATTGGGCCTTTTCATCAACAACGAGTTCGTCGAAGGTTCTGGTGATTTGATCAAGACTTATTCACCACATTCTACTGAATTGATCACTTCAGTACATGCTGCTACCGCAAAGGATGTTGATCATGCTGTCTCAGTAGCACGTAAGACATATAATGAGGTCTGGAGACACATTGAGCCTAGCGAAAGGGGGAAACTGTTGTGGAGGTTGGCGGACCTGATGGAGGTGCATGGCGATTTATTAGCAAAGATAGATGCTCTCGATGCTGGTAAGCCTTTTGAGAACAACGCTAAGAAGGATATCACTCAATCCGTGGCGCTGTGTCGCTACTACGCTGGATATGCTGATAAGATCTCTGGTAAATACACCCATGTAAACGGTGACAAATTTATCTATGAAGTTCAAGAGCCATATGGTGTCGTTGGACAGATCGTCCCATGGAACTACCCATTGGCAATGGCTCAATGGAAGATCTTGGGCGCAATTGCTGCTGGTAACACTGTTGTTATCAAATCTGCAGAGAACACTCCGCTAAGTTTATTATATTTTGGTAATGTCATCAAGGAGACTGGCTTCCCACCTGGTGTGGTGAATATCATCTCTGGTTTGGGTCAAGATGCAGGTTCTGCAATTGCCTCTCATATGGATGTTGATAAAGTCGCATTCACGGGCTCAACAAACGTGGGTAAGTTAGTTCAGCAACAAGCTGCTGCATCTAACTTGAAAGCTGTCACTTTGGAATGTGGTGGTAAATCTCCATGTGTTGTGTTTGATGATGCCAACTTGGAAAGCGCAGTGAGACACGCCTCGTTGGGTATCTTCTATAACTCTGGTCAGAACTGTACTGCTAACTCAAGAATTATCTTGCATGAATCCATCCATGATAAGTTCCTCGTGCTATTTAAGCAATATGTTGCTGAGAACTGGATCGTTGGTGATCCATTTGACTCAAAAACCACGGTCGGTCCACTAGTCTCCAAGGTTCAAAGAGATCGTGTCCAATCTTATATCGACCATGGTGTCAGCGTTGAAAAATTGGAAAGATTTATGGGTAATGAACCGATCCAAGGACAAGGTTACTATATCCCGCCAACAGTGTTCATCAACGTCCCAATTTCATCAAAGCTATGGCAGGAGGAGATCTTTGGTCCCGTTGCAGTTGTTTGTAAGTTCTCTACTTACGAAGAAGCTTTGAAGTTGGCTAATGAGACTTCTTATGGTCTGGGTTCTGCTGTGTTTACTGAGAACATTAAGCGTGCCCACAAATTTGCAGCTGGTATTCAGGCAGGTACTGTGTGGATCAACTCAAGTAACGATGAAGACATCAAGGCCAGTTTCGGTGGTTATAAGCAAAGTGGAGAAGGCTCTGGTCGTGAATTAGGTGAGAAGGGTTTGTTGATCTATACCCAGACTAAGGCCATCCATGTGAACTTAGACCTGGAAGGTAGTAAGCTATAAGGCACTCATCAATGATCATCTGAAATCAATTTGTAACGTCTGTTTGCACCGTAGATTACTTTACTGAGTCCAAATCAGTGAACTGTAGTATGTAGTTCAGGCCGTAGTTCAAGCGGTAGTCCAATCTCATTTGAAAGTCCTGAAGTGCAATTGCTGAATCTGCTCAAAGAATAGGAATCTAACCAAAATGATGTGGATCATATCTCGAGTTCAGGTCATATCTAGATCTTGAATTCTTGTTAACAGTAATGAGTAATCTATTTAATCAGCATCCCGGATTCAGTCTCAAGTCTCAACTTTTCTTTTGATTCGTTGCATGACCTGAATGCACTGTTCATCTCCTTCTCAAGACAAAGTCTCATCAAGATAGCGCCGTTTTGGTTACCGTGAGTTTTTCGAACATGAGCTCGTTATTTTGTAGCTGGTTGAAGCATGTCATTTATGATTTATTCAAGGTTTGGCTTGCTCACAGAACCCTCATAAATTCACCATCGGTGAACGTGAGCCGTTAAAGGGTTCTGTTATGCACCTCATTAGGCAAAACCGGGAGTGAGGCTTTAAATGAACTGCATCTGATGGAGACATGAAGAAGCTCACACCCATAAGGAGTATACTGAGGACGATACAGAGGAACCCTTTGAGTCCCCAATAGTCCATTCATTCACCGTTCTAACAAGCTTTAGGCTGATTAATTTGTTTAAGGGCTCTCTCGGGAACGAATGTGTCAAAAGGGCAAACTGGGAAAGAGTTTCAGGACAAGAAAGAGAAATAAGGATAGCGACGAGAGTGGAAAGACAAATAGCAGGGTGTATATATTCATTCAGAACATTTAAATGGTTCCCATAATAATTTCCGCTCCTTCTGTCTATCCTTAAAAGCCCTCTTAATCGTGCTGGAACTAGCGGAAATCCGTCCAGCAAACCCTTAACCGAGTTGCCGTATAAAGTTCCACAGATTTCCTCTATTCATCTTTTCCACCACGTAGTTCTTGAACACCAATTCAGCGTTCTTATAAAGAGATATCACATATCACATCCAGAATAATGGACTTCTTCCACATTTTGTCCAACTACAAGTCACAGTCGCACGACTACTCTCTCAGCAATCATGAACTCACCTCATCAATATTCATATTGCTATTACTATTCTTCCTTGGGTTGATCCTCAGTGTTTTTGTCATATCTATAGTTTTTCTTATGGTGAAGCTGCATCGGTGCAATGACGATGAAGAAATGACCGTTGGTCTATCAGACTATCAAGATTGCACTGATGATGAAGATTCTACTGACGAGAAGGATACATCTATAGGTCACACGTTGAAAGTTTGACACTTCCAGCCTATAGATTTTTCTGACGACTCCATTCGCTTACGACTTTAATGCATACATTCCATTATACTCTTACCGCACTTCTAGATTACCTCTTTTCAAACTTCTTCCGCCATTCTTCATTAGTCTCCATCGCAACATCCAAATTCCTCTGTAATTGATCCACGACCTGCTGTAATTGAACAACTCTGGAACTCTGAGATCTATCACTATCAATCATTAGGTCCATAGTCATGGATTCATACAAGCTGTTGAAGTGATCCATCACCAATGGTTGTAACTCATCGATATCAACCATATGGCTAATCTCTGTCGGTATGTCTCCCTTCTCTGGTAACTTCATGATCTGTTTGAAATACTGTGGATTTGGCGGTGCATGCTCCTTCTGTCCTGTGATCTTGGCCTTGTAATAGTCGCCAAGTACTGAAAGATACGCTATAATAAAGTTCAGCAATTCCACTGATGATGAGTTCTGAGAAGTGAGTTTATTGATCAAATCACTGAGATTAACTAACATGCTCTCCAATTCTTGATCCAACTGAATCTTTGTCTCGCCTTGTGTCAATTGATCATGGATGTAGTTATTTCCCTGTATAATATTAAGGTACTTCCTTCTCTTTGACAAGAGCTTATTCTGTAGTTTTTCGATAATCACTTGCTTTCTCTTGATATCAATTTCATATTTCGTCCGTAATGAGTTATTCACATTACGTTCCTGGATAAGCTTATGGTCTCTTTGTCTATTTCCTTGTTTTAATGAACGAATCTGCGCCTTGAGAATTTCTATTTCGTTCTTCTGAGAGTTAACCTCACGTCTGAGCACACCATTTTGAGTGCTCAGTTCACTATTCGAAGTCTCAAAGTGTTTAATGATCTCGTTCTTGTCTGCCAGCACTTCATTCAAATAATTCCTGTCGTTCTTTGACTTATCCAACTCTTGTAACAAGGCATAAACGATGTTCAGCACAGCTTTATCGTTCTTCAAGGTATCATCAATAGAATCCACCGATGCAAACATTAGGGCTTCATTGTGGTATCCACGGGCGGACAGTACGGAGTTTACTAGCTCAGCGGCGTTTTTGATATCTTCCATTTTGGTGTTTGTTGTTTGTTGATGTTTTGAAGTCGATTATACCTTTCGCGTTTGGTGTATTGATGACAGAGTAAGTGGTAGAATGGATCTATTTCGGAGGCTTGAAAAGTTAAATAAGCGGAGTGATGGTAAATATGAAGATGGGTTATCAAGTGGAATGTATTTTATATTTTTTAAAAACTCACATAACTACTGGAAACTGACTTTATAGCCCGCTAGCCTTTTGATGGAATAGTTTCACCAGTGCTGCAAACCTTCAACATAAATTTCATCCAGGTTCATCTCATTACGTTAGGAGTTTCTTTGCAGTGAAGTTCGTCAAAAAGGCCAGAAGAAGGAGAAAAGGGCAATGTCTCGGAGTGGTACGTGTTATGGTACGAATATGTGATGTTAAACTAACAACATATCCAGCTTTCGAGGCAATCCAGGATGAGATGCCTATATACGAGGCTAATACATCCGATGAAGATGAGGAAATTGAACTTCCAACTCCTAGATTGGAATCAGCACCACCACTTTTGCCACTAATACCACCGCAGGAGTCGAAGTATGTGAACTCTAACTTTGTGATAAATGACGATAACACCGTCTACAATGATCACTATGTGATTTTTGGCTTGAAGCCCAACCAGGTCCTCATCATCAAAGGTCAATTTATTTTGGAGATCCAGAGAGGTGCGCTAGAGATAAATGGAGTGATATACCATTCGAATGCTACACCTATGATGTTCATTAATCCTGTTTCTAATTCATTACCTTTGTTCCAAGCTACTCAAGTCCTAGATTCATCACAACTGGAGAATGAGCAGACAGAAGAAAATGATCATCTCTTTACACCCGATTATAAGTCTGTGATCAAAGTCACGAACTTATCCACTGGACTAGAAACCATAGGAAGACTCTGTCCTCTGTTCAAGAACCTTTTTTGGAACTTCAGCAACATGACAACAGAAGATTTGAGAGATCTTGATCAGTATGGATTGGGATTCAATGGATATACCTTCTTCCCGGTTGTCAAACCTGACAACTCAATATCGGTGATCAAATATAAAAATTGGCTCTCAGAAATTCAATCATTGACGAAACTGTATCAGCAGGATCAGTGTCTTAAGATCATGGTTGTCGGTGGCAAGAACTCTGGTAAGTCTACATTCCTCAGATTGTTGGTTCAACACATGTTATCATCATCAGAAGCATTACCTATTAACTTCATGGATTTGGATCCTGGTCAACCAGAGTACTCCAAGCCTGATTGTATATCCTTAAGTAAAGTTCAAGAGATCCAATATGGGAACCATCTTTCCCTCACCTCGACCCAATCACAATTGAACCACTACATCGGGTTCAACTCCCCAAAGGATCAACCGAAGAGATATAATATACTAGTGGAAGACCTGATACATCACTATGAGTCTGATGGTGCTCTCAAAAATGAATCTCTATTGATAAATACACCAGGCTGGATCAAAGGGTATGGCTTGGAACTAACCAAGACACTCTTGGATAGAGTAAAACCGACACATGTCGTATATTTAAACTCAGGAACATCAGAGTTGGATGTTATAATACCACAACCAACACATTTGATCACATTACAAGGTTCATTCCAGCAATCACTTTGCAGATACTCTTCATCACAGTTGAGAATCTTGAAAACAATGGCATATTTCCATAAGGTTGACGATTTCAAATTTGATTTCCGGCCAGTATTATTCACGCCACCAGTACAAGTGAGTTACGGTACGGAGATGGGCATAAGTGCAGCAACTATCCTTGGTGAGTCTGATATAAGCCTGGATCATATCGAGGATGCAGTGGAAGGGACCATTTGTGCGTTATATTCCGTTAAAACTCTTTCATTGGATGAGCTGAGAGTCTTGAACAAATCTAAGTTACCGTATTTAGATCACAAGGAGTTCATGAAGTTGTCGGACGTGCAATTCAGATCGTTGTCCATGATCCATTCTCTAGATAGAGAAAACAAGTTGATGAATCTATATATCCCTGTCTATGAACCGTTGGATGTGAAGTCAGGATACACTACAATTTTAGTCAGAGGTAAGACAGAAATCCCTGTATGGGAACTGGCCTCCAATGAAGTCTTGAACAAATTCAAAAAGACATCATTACCGTACCTATCTTTTGAAAAGAGTATGATGCATGATAGAACTTGGAAGGTTCGTAAGAACGTTCAAAGACGGGGACAACAATAGACCTACATAAACGTTCTATAATGTAATTACGTGTTCATTAGATTAACTCTTCATCTTTGTTCTCTGAAGTCTCAGATGCCAATGACCAACCCATTTTCTTATTCAGTCTTTCATACTTGGCGCGATCTCTATCATTAACGCTAGGTTTAACACTATTCAATGCCCTTTCGAAATTTTCACCAGTGACAAAAATCATATCTTCATCATCCATCAAATCATCTTGATCTTGGAAGAATTTTCTCTTCAATGCAATCACACCAGCTTCTCTGATCAATGCTGAAAGATCAGCTCCAGAGAAATTCCGGCATCTTTCATCGTGCGCTATGGTCGATAAATCGACTTCCGGTGACAATGGTGTCTTATTGATCTTAATCACAGTCTTCATGATGTCTAATCTCTCTTGGGCATTTGGTAATTCGATAAATAGAGTCTTATCCAAACGACCAGGTCTTAACATTGCAGGATCGATCATATCTGGTCTATTTGTCGCACCAATGACGAAAATACCTTTACGATCATTCAACCCATCCAACTCTGTTAATAATGTGTTCACCACTCTGGATGAGCTCTCAGATAATGACGAATCTCTTCTTGGTACAAGTGCATCCAATTCATCGAAAAAGATAACACATGGCACAGAAGCTCTTGCTCTTGTAAACACCTGACGAATGGCCTTTTCAGATTCACCGACATACTTATTCAACAATTCTGGACCTTTAATGCTGATGAAATTGGCCCTCGATTCATTGGCCACAGCTTTGGCCAACAGTGTCTTACCACAACCTGGTGGACCCCACATAAGAACACCAGCAGGAGCATGGATACCAACTTTCTCATAAATACCTGGGTTTCTAATTGGTTGGACAATAGCCATGTTTAATTCGATTCTGATATTGCTCAAAGCACCGACGTTCTCCCATGAAACATCTGGCACTGTAGCAAACCCTTCTCTCTTTGCAGTTGGCTGAATCGTTGGTAATGCAGTGAGGAAATCCTCGTATGTGATTGCTAATGGGGCCAATTGCTCTGAGGTCAATGGAGTTGGATGTCTGAGGAGGAATTTCTGGATTGTGGAGAGTGAGTTTAGTTGATCCAAATTGATGGAATCATCTTCAATGGTCAATGAGCTGAAGATTCTCTTGATTGCACAGACACCTGCAGCAGTAGTGAGTGCTTTCAAATCTGCACCCACGTAACCTGGAGTTGCCTTTGCCAATCTAGCAAAATCTAAATCGCCATCAATTTTCAACTTCTGGGTCATCTTCTTCAGGATGTGCAATCTTGAAGCTTCACTTGGGACATTTAGACAGATCTCACGATCAAATCTGCCGGCCCTTCTCAACGCAGGATCCAGTGAATCAGGTCTATTCGTTGCACCGATGATAATGACAGGTTGACCATTTGTCTTATCTAGACTTAGTTCATCAATCGAGGTGAGCATCTGGGCCACAATTCTTCTCTCCATTTCTCTCTGTGCACCTTCTCTCTTTGGTGTAATGGCATCGATTTCATCAAAGAATATGATACATGGCGCTAATGTCTTTGCCTCTTCAAAGAGTTCACGGATCTTCTTCTCACTTTCACCAGACATACCACTAACAACGGATGGTGCTGAGATATTGATAAATGGGACCTTCAGATCACCCGCTAGAGCATTTGCAATGGTGGTCTTACCACAGCCTGGAGGACCATGTAGTAGGACACCTCTTGGTGGTTCCACACCTGTTGTTTTATAAATCTCTGGATGTAAGATTGGCATTCCCACAACCTCCATCAGCTGTGTTATTACTTCATCCATACCACCCAATTCTGAGAGTGAGGAAGTTGGTGGAGTTCTGTCCTTATCTACTTTATCTGGTTAGTGCAGGTTCATTTGTCTCTGAAATAGGAGTAACATACCCTTCTGTCGTTTTGACGGTCTCGATGAGTCCTTTGATCTCTTCTTGGATTTCTTCTCCTCCTTTATGGAGCCATCTACTCGTTCAATCATCTCAAGCTGTTCATCTTTTTCGGTCTCTGTTGCTGTATCCATTGGAGTCTCAGATGGGAGATCTGCCTGTTTGATATTCCATAGATTCACAACGGATTTGTTCATCTGGTTCTGATCTTTCACATCCATGAGGTCATCAACATCGATTCCTTCAAAATCGCTATCCATTGGCTCATCATCTTCCCCTATAATGTTTTGCATCTCAATCTTCTCCTCTTCTTTGATGTCCCTGATAATTCTCTCAAGGGTCTTTTCTAACATGACTTTCTTTACTCTCTGTAGTGACAAGTCCTTCTGCTGGACATATATGAGGGCGTCGCTAATCTTCAAATCCCTTGCTAGGGCGATATTAGCAAACTGATCCTCATTATCATCACCATTCTTCTTCTTGTTCTCCTGGGTCTTCTCATCCAAGAGTTTGTAGATTAAATTGGATACTTTCAAATCTAGTGACTGCGATAATACTGGTTTCTTCCCAGCTCTGACTCTCACCATTTCTAACTGCCCTCTAGCTTAGTCGTTACCTTGCAAAACAAAATAGTGTCAAGTTAAGAATTCAATTGTTAGTAGCATCCGATGAGCACCTCGAAAAAAAAATTCCGCGAATATTGGTCGGAATTTGAGTTTAATCACGTGCATCATGTCGGATGGTGTGCAGGTGTGAAAAACAAGTTCGCGTGTGAATTCGCGATTACCGCGAACTTGTTTTGAAATTTCCCGCCAATCAGCGAAACCGAAATTTTACCTGTGCGCTGAGGAAAAAAACGTACGAAGGTTTCCTTCAACAACAAACTCATAACAACTATAACAAAGAATATAACAAGATATGTCTGAAGAATCCCCACTCCACACTGTTGGCTTCGACGCCAGATTCCCAAACCAGAATCAAACCAAGCACTGCTGGCAATCATACGTGGACTACCACAAGTGTATCGATGCTAAAGGTGAAGACTTCGAGCCATGTAAGGTGTTCTTCAAGACTTACTCCGCATTGTGTCCAGTCGACTGGATCGAGAAGTGGGATGCTCAAAGAGAGGCTGGTAACTTCGCTGGTGACTTGAAGTAAGCGTTGCCACTCTTGGTATTTGTTTTTATGAGTTTTTTTGGTGGGATCCTTCTATGGGGTTACTATGATGGTCCACAGTATAGGACGACCATAAGAGGGACAGAAAAGAGAAGGTGATCAAACATTCATGTTTATTTATTTTTAAGCATATCTAATTCAGATGATACAGAGATGAAGCTGCCATGGATGTAGGTATTAAAGAGGTCCTCACCAGATCATGGATCTGAAGTGTCCAATTGACGAGCTAATGAATACTTTTATACACGGTCATCCTGTTTACTGATCGAGGGATTGAATGAAAATCACTTACTACTTCGTTGAACTCAATTGACATGTGGATCTCTCTTTTTGTGGTTCCTATTTGTAGTAATGGCACCACTCAAAATCTTTAGCGTTAGAACATCGTGTTTATGTAGTGTTATCCTCATAAACAGTACAGGTGATAGCAGTAGGCTCTATAGTTGAATGTGATGACTCTATTTCGCTCTTATTCACTTTATACCCTTGTTCGCTTTCTTTTTGATCTGTATCTCAAGGCGCAAAGTGCATCTTATGGCCTCCCTTTTCGCTGAGGCACAACACAAGATCTAGAAGCACCTCACATCTTCTATTCAACTATATTTATGACTTGAAACTTGGTACCAAATATCATTGTTCCCTGAAATTTATTGTTTTTCTCATAAATCCATGAGTTAACCATTATGTGAAATTCTCCATCAGTAAATGCAACTTGTTCCTTCAGAAAAAAACACTAAAATCACAAAAATCGCAATAATTCATCAACTATATTTTTACTCTTTTAAAAATTGACATTGTGATGCATACTATTTACAATATAAAAAAAAACCTCTTCTCTCTTCTATCTTCACTTAGATCTAGTAACTATAGCATTGGTTAAGAACTCTAAGGCACTTCTTGAATCACTTTCAGGCAACACAGTTCTCAAATTCTGCAATGCCAATTGACAATGATGTTCAGCCAACTCCTTCGTCTTCTCTAGGCCTCTATATTTATGGACTTGTTCAACTGCGTATTCGATATCTCCTGGGTTCTTAAACTTTCTCAAAATTAGGCTACCCAATTCTGCGTTTTCTCTCCATGCAAACAGGATAGGAGCAGTAGCCAATCCTAATTTCAGATCTGCCATACCCGGCTTCCCTAATTGTTGAGATGTCTGTGTATAGTCGAGAACATCGTCGATCATTTGGAAACATAGACCGACATTACGACCGAATTGATAACAGTTTTCAATCACATCATCACGAGCACCACTGAGGATTGCAGCGGAACGGCACGATTTGGAAAGAAGGGCAGCTGTTTTCAAGTACGTCTTATGTGTATAGTATTCAAACGCTGCATCGACATTGTCCTTATGAGAGATTTGACCCTTGGGTGGTTGCACAGAATATTCATGGACAGTGGTATCAATAACACCGGTTGGTTTTGGAATCTGCTTTGTATCATCCTCAATCAAGTCCTCGTTTGGTTGCAGCACTGTATTCTTCAACTGCATGAATTCACCTTCAACCAAGTTAGCGATGGAAGTAGACATCAATTCGATAACTTCTGGGTTTCTCAATCTGGAGATCGAAACAGAGGCACGGCCTAATAGAAAATCACCAGCAAGGACAGCCATCTTATTACTGTAGGCAATGTTACCCGAAGGTCTGTTTCTTCTTGAATCAGAGTTATCAATTACATCATCATGTAATAAAGAGGCAGTGTGGATCATCTCCACAATTTCGGCCAATCTTCTCTGTTTAGGCAAGATTCCACGCTTTGAGTCAAATTCAGGTAGAGATTCATGGGGCTTTGTTAACGGATCCAGTATAACATTTGGATTGATGCCATGTAGGATTCTCAAGGGGGACAGAGGTCCGACAGGGTCCTTCATCTGATCAGCAAAAAGTGCTGTGAGTGATTTGGTACCATCATACACTGGTTGTTCTGGGATATCCAAGTCATCAATCTTGATACGGTCTCTCTGCTCCAAGGGGATCTCACTCAAAGCTCTACTTAGTAGCAACACTATCAATGGTCTAATCTTTTTCCCCTGGGACTCAAAATAGTAGGCACTTATCCTGTTCAACGTGGGATGTCCGGAACCAATGAGCTTCCCAATGTTGTTGGCCAACTGAGACATTTCGTGGGAGACGAGGGATAACGGGTCCTTCAAAATGGCCGCTGGTGTGACCAGCCGGGCAGCAGCCTCGACTGCAGCGGACCAAGAGGATCCTCTGCGTATTGATCTTCTGAGCATTGGGGTGCTTTTCTCTGCTTTCCTTTGAGAGTTCCGTGCATTGACGTCGTGAAATTTTCACGAAGAGAGCGGAAGGACAGACAACAAAGGACAAGCAAAAGGACAACAGAGGCATTCAACGAAAGCAGCAACAGGGCCACCAAACTAAAGAAAGAGACCACTAGAGATGTTTGAGTGGGTTTCACTGTTTCCCGGGTCGCAGACCGTGCTGAAACTCACCAAGAAGGCTGTGGCAATGGCCCTGCAGACAGGTCCAGTGCCGCAACACATCGGTTTCGTTATGGATGGGAATCGTCGATACGCAAAGACACATAACATCGAACTCAAAGAGGGTCATAATGCCGGGTTTGAGTCTATGGCCCAGATCCTTGAACTCTGCTATGATGCTGGTGTTCATAGCGCCACTGTTTTTGCCTTTTCCATAGATAACTTCAAGAGGAGCAAAAGGGAGATCGATTGGCTGATGGAATTAGCAAAACAGAGGTTTACACAAATGATTGCCCATGGCGAGCTAGCTGAGACATACGGTGTACGGATCAGGATACTTGGTGATCGTTCTTTGTTACCTGCTGATGTACTAAAAGTACTAGAAGAGGCAGAGCAAGTGACAAGGCATAACAAAAGAGCTGTGCTCAACGTGTGTTTCCCATACACTTCAAGACATGAGATGGCCCATGCTATGAAACATATTGTCAAGCATAATCTCAGGCAACCATTGGAGATTGATGAACAAACGATAGAGAAGTACTTATACACGGGTGGACAACCCCCATTGGAGTTATTGGTGAGAACGTCTGGGGTTTACAGATTAAGCGACTTTCTACTATGGCAAGTTAGCAACAAAGGTGTCATGACGGAGTTTGTTGAGACTCTTTGGCCAGATTTCACACCGTTGCACATGGCATGGATTCTGATAAAGTATAGTTTCAAAAACTCGTATCATACCCAAGATAAAAAAGTGGTATGACCTGTATATGCTACGTCATGTATAACAAATGCATCATCTTATTTCTTGTTAAACTCTTGTGCCTTCTCAAACTCCTCCTTGAACTTATCAGCATTCTCCTTATTACCGAATCTGATGGCCAAGGTTTGAGCCTCTGGTTCACCCTCAGAGATATCAGCGGTGACGTTGTAGACCCATGATCTATCAGAACCAATATTTGGCTTCAATTCATAGTCTGGGGAGATGTAGTGGTTAGCACAAATCTTCAAAGTCTTATCCCTTCTCATCAACAAACGGACCTTCTTGGTCTCTTTGTGTTGGAGGAATTTAACATCACCAGTACCTCTCTCTTTCCATTCCTTGGTGTCACCATGGAATCTAAATAGCTTAGCACGAACTTTATGAAGCACCTGTTCCTCCTCCTCGTTGGTCTTCACATCAACTTTCTCCAAGGTGACCAATGGCTCGAAATGGACATCTGGGGACTCTGGAGCATCTTCTTCGTCCCGTTTGGTGGCCTCTTCCTTCGATTCTTCCTTTGGCTCTTCTTTTGGCTCTTCGTCCTTTGCCTCCTCCTTCTTCTTGGAGGCACCACCAAACATGGCAAACACGCTGGCGGTAGGTGGCTTAGCAGTGGCAGCATCAACCTTGGTCTCCTCGACCTTTGGAACCTCCTTCTCAGACATTGTAGTAGGGTATTGTAATGTTGTAGTGTTTCCAGTATTCGCTTCTGGTGGCGGAAACTTTTTCTTTGTTTTGATTTTTGGCAGCAGCTCTGGAGAGAAAGCTAAGGATTTGGCGGGTGACTGAAAGAGGAAATTCGCGAGTTGTACACGGCACGTGACTGGTGTAACAACAACATCCAAACACCAAATTACTTAGCTAATCGACAAGAATATAGTGACATAAGCATTACATAATCAATATTTATTGACACATTCAGAGTTTGGCAGAAAAAAAGTGACAGAGTGACAGGGCAATCAAATTGAACTTGCCAAACTTGACTTCAACGATAAGGGATAAAACGCATCAATAGGGTGATTCAACGGAAAAAGCGCACCATGGATAACTCCATAAGAAAACACGTCCGTCGGAAGTCATCGACTGACGAGTACAACCCGTTTGAAAGAGCTGAAGAGTACTATGGTCCTAATACGGACCCAGCAAGGGCACCACCAGGTTCCAGGTGGGGACGTACAAGGACTAAATCAGTGATGGAAAACATGAGTGACTTGAGAAATGCCTTCCGTGCTGAAGTGAAAACCTCTATAAAGAGACGTGGTTCGCAGGATGAAGCAGGGTTGAGCGGGGGTCGTGGTCTACGGTTCTTCATTGCTGATATTGATGCCACTTTGAATGAACTCTTGCAGAACGAGGACACAGATAACAATTGTCAAATCACCATTGAAGACACAGGTCCAAAAGTACTGAAATTGGGGACAATGAATTCAAATGGTTATAACCAGAAGGATATCAGAGGAACGTACATGTTGTCTAACCTCTTGCAGGAGTTGACTATTGCGAAGAGGTTTGGACGCAATCAGATGATCTTGGACGAAGCCAGGCTCAATGAAAACCCAGTGGACCGGCTGAACAGATTGATTTCTAACCAGTTCTGGAAGAACTTGACACGTCGTATTGATTCGAAGAATGTGGCCACGTTTGCGAAAGATACGAAGATTCCTTCAAATCCGAGGATCTATGTCCCCTTTGACTGTCATGATCAGTATGAGTACTATGCCTCTATCGCTGAACAGAACAAGGCCGTGCATTTGGAAGTGGAATACTTGCCAAAAGATATCACACCAGAGTACGTGCAGTCCATCAACACTCGTCCAGGATTACTGGCACTAGCGATGGAGAATCATCACGACCCACAGACCGGCGAGGATAAGATTGCATCGTTTCCATATGTGGTCCCAGGTGGGAGATTTAATGAACTTTATGGATGGGATTCCTATATGGAGTCTCTTGGTCTCATCATAGATGGCAAGGTTGAGTTAGCTCGTGGTATGGTTGAACATTTCATTTTTGAGATAGAGCACTATGGAAAAATCCTCAATGCCAACCGTTCATACTATCTCACGAGGTCGCAACCGCCATTCTTAACGGATATGGCAATCAGAGTGTTCGAAGCAATGGGTCAGGAGACTAATCCTGAGGCTATGGATTTACTTGAGAGGGCATTGAGAGCCGCAATAAAGGAGTATAAGACTGTTTGGATGTCCGAACCAAGATTGGATAGGGCGACAGGTTTATCATGCTATCATCCATCTGGATGTGGCGTTCCTCCGGAGACCGAAGCTACACATTTCGATTCTGTGTTGGGACCATATGCTCTGAAGTACTCTCTCTCAATCCCTGAATTCAGACACAAATATAACTCAGGCGAATTGAAAGAACCAGCGCTCGATGACTATTTCACCCATGACCGTGCTGTTAGGGAGAGCGGGCATGATACCAGTTATCGGTTGGAAGGTATTTGTGCCAATTTGGCTACAATTGATCTGAATTCGTTGTTGTACAAGTATGAAGTTGACATCGGGAAGCTTATTGAGAAGTACTTTAACGATTCATTTGAATCATGTGACAAAGTGCTCGAGAAATCTGAAACATGGGAAGGGTATGCAGCGTTGAGAAAAGAAAGGATCAACAAGTATCTATGGAATGAACAAAAGGGCATGTATTTCGACTATAACATCAAATTGCATTTACAATCGCAATATGAGAGTGCCACTACCTTTTGGGCCCTTTGGGCTGGTCATTCTTCACCGGAACAAGCTAAGGCATTGACTCGTTCACTCGCATTATTTGAAGAACTTGGTGGATTGGTGTCTGGTACCGAGAAATCTCGTGGTGAGATTTCTCTTGACAGACCATCAAGACAGTGGGATTATCCTTATGGTTGGGCACCACAACAGATCTTAGCGTGGGTCGGGTTTTCCCAGTATGGGTACGAGAGC
Organism: Williopsis suaveolens; assembly: GCA_003708225.3. Taxonomy (NCBI): domain Eukaryota; kingdom Fungi; phylum Ascomycota; class Saccharomycetes; order Phaffomycetales; family Wickerhamomycetaceae; genus Williopsis; species Williopsis suaveolens. The sequence goes on along the minus strand of PPNS03000059.1, from coordinate 24,654 downwards.
ATTTCTCGAAGATTAGCGTATCGCTGGTTGTTCTTGATGACTAAGGCATTTGTCGATTATAATGGTATTGTTGTGGAGAAGTATGATGTTACCAGATCCACAGATCCACATCGCGTCGATGCAGAGTACGGTAACCAAGGTTCAGACTTCAAAGGTGTTGCTACTGAAGGGTTTGGATGGGTCAATGCCAGTTTTGTCGTTGGGCTAACATATTTGGACAACCATGCACGTAGAGCATTGGGGACGTGTACCACACCTGATGTCTTTTTCCGAAGTGTCAGGTTTGCAGAAAAGGATCACTATGCCTTGGATCAGTACGAGCAGAATAAGCAGATTAAATTTAGCCTATAGCCAGCTATTGTTCAAATACATACATCATATGGATCAGAATAGGGGGGAGATAAGAATAGATCATAACACGCCTTAAAACTGTGGCCCGTAGATGTGGCTGGCCCGGAAAATTTGACAGATCAGATTCAAGACAGCAAACGGGATACCTTTAGGCATTAATCCATGTGTAAACATGCTGCTCCAGTGAATGCTCGTATTGATGCACAAGATTACCTGTGTACTTATGGATGAAAAGCTTTCGGCCCACGTTCGGAAATAAAGTTTGGTCAGTAGATGTCCATATCTGGTAATACAGTTACTGTAACCGGCAGCAAGATTTCCAATTCTATTTATACCCAATACCGTGAAACACAGTAAAGAATAGCATTAACACCATGAGAAAAGGATTGTCGCAATGGTCTGTTAAGCAGAGGGATGATACAGCATATTTAACAATCCGTAGCATCAGTTGCATATCAGATTTGATGTCCTGTCACTCCCAGCCCCAAATATCCACCTACCGCGCGTCATGACGCGTCAGATGCAACAACAAGCGTTTTGGACAGTGGCCGTATATAAAATTGGTTGGATCTCTTTTGCTTTACATTCCTTTCACAATCTGGAATCACCCAAAACAACGATGAAGTTGCTATCCCTGATAACACTGGCTCTCGGTGCGCTCTCATCACCAATCCCTTCCCAGGGAGGCGCTCAGATCTACAAGAGGTCCTTTAACTACCAGACAGATAAGCTTCGTGGTGTGAACATTGGTGGGTGGCTTGTCCTTGAGCCGTATATCACCCCTTCCTTGTTTGAGGTGTTCGGTAATAACATCCCAGTGGACGAGTACCACTACCACCAATATCTTGGACCTGAGTTGGCTGCGAGCAGATTGCAACAGCATTGGGGGTCCTGGATCACTGAACAGGACTTCGAGAGTATCAAGGGCACTGGTCTGAACTTTGTGCGTATCCCTATCGGGTACTGGGCCTTCGAGAAGTTGGATTCGGATCCATACGTCCAAGGACAGGTCGAATATTTAGACAAGGCCATCCAATGGGCTAGAAACTCTGGATTGTACGTGTGGATCGATCTCCATGGTGCTCCTGGTTCCCAAAACGGGTTTGATAACTCCGGATTGAGAGATTGTTACGGGTTCCAGAATGGTAATAACACCCAGATCACCCTAAATGTGCTACAACAGATCTTTGACAAGTATGGTTCCAGTGATTATGACGATGTTGTCATCGGACTGGAGCTATTGAATGAACCTCTTGGTTCGGTCTTGGATATGGGTAAATTGAACGAATTCTGGGACACTGCTTATTGGAACTTGAGAAACTCTGGTTCGACCCAGAATGTTGTCATCCATGATGCCTTCACTGAGAGTGGCTATTTCAACGATAAGTTTCAATTAGATCAAGGTTACTGGGGTCTTGTGATCGATCATCATCACTACCAAGTGTTTTCGCAACAGGAGGTACAAAGATCTATCGATGAGCATATCGAAGTCGCTTGTCAGTGGGGTAAGGATTCCAATGGTGAGAACTTATGGAACCTTTGCGGTGAATGGTCTGCTGCCCTCACTGATTGTGCCAAATGGTTAAACGGTGTCGGTAAAGGTTCTCGTTATGATCAAACTTTTGGGAATAGTCAATACACCGGGTCATGTGCCAACTCTCAGGATATCAGCACATGGTCCACTCAAGTAAAGGCCAATCATAGACGTTACATTGAGGCCCAATTGGATGCCTTTGAGCAGAGAGGCGGATGGGTCTTCTGGTGTTGGAAGACTGAGGATGCTGGTGAATGGGACTTCCAGAAGTTGGCTTATAACGGTGTCTTCCCACAACCGTTGAATGATAGACATTATCCAAACCAGTGTGGGTTCTGATCCCTTCTTTTCAAGAGCCGATCTTTGACTTTTCTAATAATTGTTTGTGGTAATATTATGATATAATAGAAGCCTCTGTAAAGGACATCGAACCCCAAATTTGTATGAGTTAGGGAAGGGTTATCCAATTCTACACGACAAACAATAAACAAAGGTATTCTTAATTAAAAAGGACATTACAAGTCAGCGTCATCCTCATCTGGCAATGGCATAGCAGTGGCTTGGTCCATCTCTTGTTGATATTGTTGCATCAATTGAGCATCGACTTGAACCTCTGGTGGAGCCAAAGCTGGGGCGGCAACAAACTCCAATTGAGGGTTACCAACCAATTTTCTGGCCAACCACAAGAATGGCTTCTCGAAGTTGTAGTTGGACTTGGCAGAGATATCATAGTACTGCAAGTTCTTCTTTCTGTGGAATGTGATGGTCTTAGCCTTGACTTTACGTTCCTTAACATCAACCTTGTTACCACAAAGGACGATTGGGATGTTTTCACAGACACGGACCAAGTCTCTATGCCAGTTTGGAACGTTTTTGTAGGTGATTCTGGAAGTGACGTCGAACATGATGATACCACATTGACCGTTGATGTAGTAACCATCTCTCAAGCCACCAAACTTCTCTTGACCAGCGGTATCCCAGACATCAAACTTGATCTCACCAAAGTTAGTGAAGAAACCCAATGGGTGGACTTCGACACCCAACGTGGCAATGTACTTCTTTTCGAATTCACCAGTCAAGTGACGCTTGACGAAAGTGGTCTATTGTTTTCTGTTAGTATTTATACGATGATTTAACAAGTTGCCAAAAGGCGGCCAGCGAATTAATCCCAAGGGCAGTTAGCAAAAAGGCGTGTTTTACCTACCTTACCAGTACCACCGTCACCGACGAGGACAAGCTTGAAAGTAGGAACTTCTTGTGCCATTGTTGTATGGGTTCTATAGGTGTTGTTGTTGATTTAAAGGGGGAAAGAAAACGTTCAAATGGAACTTCTTCGAATGTTTGCCGCCCGCGAAAATTTTTTTATGTTTTTGGTTTTTCAGATCAAAAAGTTGGTTGCCACGGTTACGCGGTAACTTTGTTTACATTTTTGAGAGATTACCATGGTAACCGAATCACTTTATACGAAGGATCTGTAATGACAACTGTATAATCTGGATCCCTTTTTGGAGTATCTTAATGACAAAACTTGAATAACAAGATGGTAATCTTCAATCTCAAGCGACCTTCCTTAATGACAGATCACCCGTTTCAATTAATGACAGGCGCTAATCCTTAAAGACAACTATGTCATTAAAACTTTGCCATTAAACCTTTGTCATCCGGCAGAAGTCTTTAAACACAAGCTACAGACGAAACAAGCATCACTGTCGTAACATTTCTTCAACTTATTGTGTGAAGTATGTTGCCAATCATCACATCCTTGTCCTGGTCATTGTGAAGCACTTTTGGCGGTGGCGATGGGAGTCCACTGAGTGTAGGCGGCGGCGGTAGTTGCTTCATCTGACCCAGTTTGTAGTGATCTAGTGAGGAACTACCACCGGGTATTCCCCTATACAGCTGATGTCTCGTTATCTCAAAGGGGATGTCATTGGTCGCCCATTGGCCCAGCTCTTTCGCCTTCTCTGTTATTCTGTTAGTATCAATTGGTTGTCAGCAGTGATATGCACAGCGCTTACCTTCGTAGTAGTCGCACACCAGCTTGACGTGGTTCTTACCTGTCAAGTGGTTCTTACGAACGCTGGTGGCATCGTGGGTGAGATACGCTTTTGTGGTGTTAGTATATTTTCTTATAGAACGGCCCAACAGACTCACAGTTGCAATAATCGCAGTAGAATCTGACCATGTTTGTGACTCGATCACTTCAATAGCGATAACTTCAACGGCTATAACTTCAACACATTTAAATGCTCGTAATTCATAAGGACAAACCTGCCCAGTAGCCAATGAAAATTCCCCTTTTGAGCCGGGGGCTTCCACCCCCCGGAATTGCCACAACACCCAAAGAGAAAAAACCTATCAACGCCCAACCCCCTTGGTCTTCGAAATGGGAAGAACTCATCCCAAACAATGCTCGCTAGACAACTCTTGACCCAAAGGGTCGCTGTCCGTGCTTTCTCTGCTGGTGTTGTCAGAAGAAACCTCATCCAAGACCTCTACATCAAGGAGCTCAAGGCCTTCAAGCCAACCCCATTGTCCGCTAAGGATGCTGAGAGTGCCACAAGACCATGGAAACAACCAGTTGCCCCAGCTGTCCCAACCGGTGAGGTGAATGCCACCCAATTGAACGAGTACGAGGCTGCCGAGGTTGAAGTTGCCTCTGGTTCTGCTGCCGCTGAAGAGGTTTCAGAGGAGTGGTTTGTTTTGGAGGAGCCAGAAGATAACCACCATTAAACCATCCCCCATTGAGATCTAAGATGGGAGCATTGTCATGATTATGGAAGAAATAAAAAAAGAATAAGTTTTATATGAGATGATACAAGTTAAAGGTACTTTTCATGAAAGCTGTAGTTTTGTCAAAAGTTTTATAGATTTTCCATCAGCACTTTACACCACAACAACCACAACAATAATATAAAACCTCAACGATGAACTACCAAAAGATATCCTCGGAGATTCAGCTTGAAAGACAGTCAAAGATTCTACAAGAATGGCTCATTCCACTCAGTCAATTGCCAAAGAACGTCATTGAGGTGCCATCAAAGTATCTCTCGTCTAAGGAACTGGTGATAACAACAACACCAACTGTTGATCTTCTGCACCAGATTCACTCTGGTCAATGGTCATCACATGAAGTTGTTCAGGCATTCTGCCATAGAAGTGCTATTGCTCATCAATTAACCAATTGTTGTAGTGAGATCTTATTTGACCAGGCCTTAAAACAAGCCAAAGCTTACGATCATCATTTGAAGACAACAGGGGAATTGAAAGGGCCATTGCACGGTTTACCGATCTCTCTGAAAGACGAGTTTGATTTGAAGGGTGTGAAGACCACACTAGCGTTGATATCTAGAGCCAACTGTCCACCATCAAAACAGACTTCTCCGAATATCCAAATCTTGCTAGATGCCGGTGCGATTCCAATCACCAAAACCACAGTGCCAGTTGGTGCTTTCAGCATTGAGACCTCATCAAATTTATTTGGGTACACAGTGAATCCGTACAATCGCTCTTTGTCATCTGGCGGGTCTTCAGGTGGTGAATCAGCATTACTTGCACTAAGAGGCTCATCCCTAGGTATTGGAACCGATCTTGGTGGGTCTATAAGACAGCCATCCTCTCAGACTGGTCTCTATGGTATGAGAATCTCAACTGGCCGTACACCACATTGTTGCCAACATTCCATGGTGCTTGGCGGTGAGAGCATCAAGGGCACAAATGGACCAATGGCCAATGATATTGATTCCATCGAGGTTTATTGTAAACTGATGGCCAAAGAGGGGTGGAAGTACGATTTGAACGTTGTTAATAAACCATGGAAACCAGTTCAACAAGATTCGTTCAAATTCGGGTTTGTGTTACAAGCTGGCTCAGTTGAATTGGAACCACCAGTTAAGAGGGCAATCTATGACTTGAAGGCCAAGTTGGAGGCTAATGGGGTTGAGTGTGTGGAGATAGATGGCTCAATTATTGAAGGAATTGCCAAATTTGCAAGTTTTATGTCAAGTAATGGGAATAAGAGAATCTTAGAAGAAGTTTCTAAATCTGATGAACCCCTAAAATCTTTAGAGGCTTTCAAGTCTGCAAATGACTTGCAAGTGTCTGAGTTGTGGGAATTGCAACACCGAAGAACAGCTTTGGCTAACAAATTTTGGAGATTATGGCAACAAGAGAGTCTTGATGGTCTTATCATGCCTGTTAGTCCTCATGCTGGATTCAAATTTGGAGAGTTCAGAGACGTCTGCTATTCGCCGTTTGCTAACATTGTAGACTTCCCAAGTTGCACATTTCCGTCGTTATACTCCGATGCCTCAATTGATAGGGATATAGCAGGCAACTATGATCGCTTCGAGAGTCATGGTGTTCCTGTTGGGCTACAAGTGCTTGGGCCACGGTTGGAAGAAGAGAGAGTTATTTCTATGGTCAGGTATCTGGAAGGGTTTACTCAATGGAATTGATAATCGATAGAATAAGTTCAGTAACCCTTCATGTATCCTGTAGTTGTATTGTACCCTGTACGTTAATCACACGCTTCTCTTTCCTTATCGGGATGCCATCAAAACTATATAAACATCACCGATCTCTGATTGATAAACACCCCTTAAGGAGCATATACCCCCACCGTGATGGAGACGCTAAGACAAGGGCAGTTTTACGATACACATCTCCCATATCTAAAGCTCAGTGGTCCCCCCTATGAGATTGGGTTCAGACATGGCTCAGTTGCCAAAGGTCAGATCGATAAGGCGATTGAGATCTATTCCGCTTTGTACCTGGAATCCAAGGGCGTCTCTTGGGATACCGCAAGATCCAAGGCGGAGATGTACTTGCCATTATTACAGAACCACAGTGAAATCCTGGATGAGTTGCAGGGAATCGCTGATGGTTCAGAGCATGACCTGTTGGATATCTTAACATTGAACGTACGTAGCGAGATTACGATGGTTGATATCGCAGATGGGTGTACATCCTTATCCCAGAAGGGTCCACAGGGTAATGTCTACGTCGGTCAGAACTGGGATTGGATCCCAGAGGTAGACGAAACAACAATTTGGCTGGAGATTGAGCAACAAGGTAAACCTAAGCTTCTCTTCTTAGCCGAAGCTGGTATCATTGGCAAATATGGATTCAATTCAGAAGGCGTCGCAATCATGCTCAATGCGATTAGCGCTAATGAGGTAAGTTATGAAAGACTACCTATCCATTTTGTCTTAAGAAAGTCACTGGAGAAGGGGAGTGTTGATGAAATACTGGGATATTTAAATGAGGTGCAATGTGCAAGTTGTGCAAATCTCCTTATGGGAGATCCAAAGAGGTTCTGCTCTGTTGAGGTATCACCCAGAGGCCTTGGAGTCATCGGAACCGATGAGAATGGTGTGGTGTTCCATACTAACCACCTGATCGATCCTAAGTTGCGTCAAGAGTTCCCGTGCGATACGCCAATTCTTAGCTCATTCACCCGATACAATCGAATGAAGCAGTTGAACCCGGGGTCTACAGGTGGATATGAAAGTTTTATGAAGAGATTGAGCGATACGGAGAACGGCAACCAATCCATCTGTAAGTATCCTGAAGTTGGAGCCATCGGGTTAAAGAAGTGTTGCACTCTGTATACAATCATCATCAACACAAACAAAAAAGAAGGTGTATTCACACTTGGAAGACCAGCTGATAAACCAAAGCAGTATAGATTATTCCTTTCCTAGATATCAATTGATGTCATTATAACCAACTTCTTGTTGTAACAAGTTTTTATGATCTGCAGGGTTCGCAGCGGATTCATAGAGTGTTATAACAGGGTCTTTCGATAATGGGTTTGTAAATATTCCACGAAGCTCAATGTAGTACATCTTGGTGGACTCATCCTCATCATCGTGTTGATCTTGAACAAATATCGTCAAGTGATATGTCGATTGGAATTGGGATCTTGGTAGATGATGTTCGATGAATGAGTCTTCATTCGGATCACTGGCCAAAGAGTCATCCATCACGCCTAGTAAAGGATGTTCAAACTTAAATGATGGTTTCTTGTCGTTCACATTATCGAAGTCCAAGGTCTTATCGTTCTTGAATAACTTTATGGTCTTTGGACAATGCTCTTCACCATCTGATCTGATTATGAGGGAGTACAGTTTCACATTCCCGGTGAAAGGGATATTCAAGAGCATCTGACAATCAGCATCTGATTCTATAAACCCACTAAGTTGGAATCTGTCATCTGATGGTCTGAATACCTTTTGGAGCTCGTCATCTCTCTGTTGGACATTGAGGGCCCTTAGTTGAGTAAAATCAATATACTCTCTGAGGTTTTGAACAGAGCTCGTTGGGATCAGAGGTATGTGACTTTGATCATCATCACCATGGCTGTGATGGTGTTCATGTTCACAGGACATCGCTCAGCGTATATATAGCAAATGATCAATCAAAGCACGAGCCGTATAAGATGTGTCAACTTTGCTCGGATTCGAATTCCGCTTTGGGCGATCATGAAATTTTAACGTCGGGGATAGAAATGAGCAACAACAGATAAACAGCATAGCTTAACAGAAACCTCTTCCAGAGCGGAAAGCAGTAGAAGCAATGGTTCACACCGCTGAATACCTCAAGCCACAAGAGACAAGCATCTCAAGTATCCTCGCAGGTGGGTACGCGCACCCATTGTCCCGTGAATGGCAACATGAAAGACAGTTGACAAAGAATATGTTTATCTATCCGCTTTTCATCAGTGATATCCCAGATGAAGACACATTGATAGACTCCCTTCCAAACCAGAGAAGATTTGGTATCAATAAGGTTATCCCATTTGTGGAGCCTTTGATCCAGAAGGGTCTCAGATCGGTGATACTCTTTGGTGTTCCAACAAAGCCAGGCGCTAAAGATCCAGTTGGTACTTCTGCTGATGATCCAGAAGGTCCAGTGATCCTTGCTACTAAGGCTCTCAAGGCTCGCTTCCCTGAATTGTTTATCATGGCCGATGTCTGTCTCTGCGAATACACTTCTCATGGTCATTGTGGTGTCCTATACGAGGATGGCACTATCAACAGGGAAGAATCTGTTTATAGAATCGGTGCTGTCGCTGTGAACTACGCAAAAGCTGGCGTTGACTGTGTTGCTCCTTCTGATATGATAGATGGCCGTGTCCGTGAGATCAAGAGAGGGCTGATCGATGCGGGGTTGGGTCATAAGTGCTTTGTCATGTCTTATAGTGCCAAATTCAGTGGTAACTTGTATGGTCCATTCAGAGATGCTGCCTGCTCATCGCCAGGTAAAGGTGATAGAAAACGTTATCAGTTACCATCCGGTGGTCGTGGCCTGGCTAGAAGAGCTTTGAGAAGAGATATTGAGGAAGGTACTGATGGTATCATTGTGAAGCCTTCCACTTTTTACTTAGATGTGATGAGTGATGCTTGTGAGATCGGTAAGGATTATCCTGTTTGTGCTTACCACGTCTCTGGTGAGTTTGCCATGTTGCACGCTGCTGCTGAGAAGGGCATTTGTGACTTGAAGACCATTGCATATGAAGCCCATCAGGGGTTCCTAAGAGCTGGTGCCAGATTGATCATCAGTTACTTCACCCCTGAGTTCTTGGAGTGGCTCAACGAATGAATTTTTACAATAAGCCATGTCTTTAGATCCTGTATATAGTTAAGCTAGCAAAGCAGTCCTCGATTCTTTTGTCTCCTGTACCTCCTCTGCATTAGCCTCTTCTTTAGTCTGCCGTTCTTTAATCTCGGGCAACCCTTGGACACTCGGCATATCAATCTCGCCTCTCTTAATAGCATCCATCTCCATCTGTTTCAATTCTTCGTCGATCTCATCCTCCAGGTCCATTCCAATAGTGGCATTCGCCAACGTCTCTTCAATCTCCTGTTGGTACGCAATGCTCTCATGGACTTCATCCAGCAACTGCTCAACATCATCAACTTTCATCTCTTTATTGAGCTTCGTGAGTATTGTGTTACCATTCTGTAATCCTTTGAGGAACTCCTTCTCAATCAGCTTGAATTCGATGTTTTGTAGCATGTTCTCCAAGTTGAACATCTGGTTTTTGACATCCTCTATTAGCTTCTCTTGATACTTGACCTTCTTTAACAGCATTTTAGCACTTTCTTTATCACCTTCTCTGAGCAGCACTTTCACACGATTATACTCGCTGCGGATCAGAACAGTAGATTTCCGTTGGTATTTCACCAATTTATCCTTCTGCAGTTTCACCTGTAGGATGGCTTTATCCTGGGCGGTAACCTTAGGCGATGACGGACTGTTTCCCATGATACCTAACTCTGTTGCGTTACAGCGTATCCCTCGTTGCCAGTTGAATTAACTATATCGATCAGCGCTTAACTTTTCCATCTCTTTTCTTTCAAAAGTGTTGATGAGAGCATATCTAATGTTGCACCTAACCAGACGGGCAATGCAACTTTATCATTCCCTTCGTACATTGGCCTAAAACCCACCGTATTGATTCATACAGCAGCAGCGAACTAATTGAAGACTGAAATATCAGATGATATACTATTTAGATCTCATCGACGAGCAAGAGAATATAAAAGTTCAAACATTAAGCATTACGTCTATAAAAACCCATAATCCATTACACATAACATACATCAGTTCAACAATGACCTTATGCTCGTCACCATAGAATCACCTTTCATCGAGAGCAAGGCCTTCGTGGCACTGGCTTCATGTGTCATTGACTCGTTGATGATCTCTAAAGCACTGCTCCCTGGCATCATCTGTGGTGATGTTTCATTCGAGACCAGGCCTTGCGAAGAACTCGAGTTCTTTGGGAACTGGAAGTCACTCTTTAAGTAGTCCTGAGCAGTCTTGAGGAAATCCATTGAGGACTGTGATGAAATGGAACCAGATGGGTATAACTCAGGTGTGATGATAGGAGATGGTAGAGGTTGGAATCTCTCCAAGACGGTCGTGCCCTGTCTTACTGATTTTGGGGCCACCATGGCATTTGATTCGTTGGATTTAGTTGAACTCGCCTCGTCATTGAAGGAATCGAACAGCTGTTGGAAGCTGTATTCGTTATCTAAGTTTCTGTACTGATCAGTGTCGACATCAGCTTTAATGAACCCAATGTCTTCGTCCAGGCCCAACTTCTTCAACTCATCATTTTGCAGCCCAACAACCTGGTGAAGATAGCGAATGTAGTCCACAGTGGCTTGTAAAATTGTCAACTTATACATGCCTTCACCGTTGTTATTCGAAGTGTTCAAGTTATTACGGCATGCTGGAATCAAGAATTTCAAGGCTTCAAACTCTCTATTCATTCTGATACGTCTCTTCTTCTCGATGATACTGTGGGCGGTCTTATGTTCTCTACGACGCTTCTCAATCTCATTTTGAGATATGAGAGAAGATGAGGATCGTCTTCTCTTCTTCTTTGGCTTCTCCTCGTGGTCCTGGACATCCGGTTCCTCGGTGTCGTTGTTCTGCATCTGTATGATGGTTGGCTTGAGATCAGGAGGCTGTGGTAGGGTCATCATAGTTGATCTCTGCAACATTGCCTTCATACACTTCTCTTCCAACTACCCAATCCAACAACCTATGAGCTCCCCAGAGCCTTTATAAACTCTCCGCCCTGCCAAAACAACCACACGTGTAGGCCACGTGCAGCCCAGCCCAGCCAGGTCACAAGAGCATAAGGGCACGCGACTGCGGCAGGTTGTTATCAGTTGCCCTGTTGTGTGCGATCTATGAATATCCTATTGATCACTGTTCCAATCTTTCAGAGGAACAGTTGTTGTTTTCTTTCCTTGTTTTATCGTTGTGGTGTTCGTGAAGGTGGTCATCGCCATGGAGCCAAGCCCAGGACATCACCAACAAATGCGATAGATAATTAGCCACATGTCAACGTGTTAAAAGGTGTCAACGTGCTAAATACAGTAAGTGACAACGTGTAGTTTACGTGCTCATAGTAGCAGTCTATGGATGCGATCTCCGATTGCATCAAAAGGGGCCCAGCACACTACCCGATGGGCCATGGGCCAGGCCCCATGTGGCCCTAGTGCGAGGCGGTGTAGAGTTTGGCCTTGAGTTAACAGTTGACAGTGAAGCCACAGCGACACCTATCGTCTCGAACTGTATACAGCTGCTACACATGTACCATGATAGTGCGCCTTGATAGTACCTTGAAAATTGGCTGGATTCTGGTAGCTCAATACCATCAGGCTTGCCTGTCAACCATGCAAAGAAAGAAATTCTGGAAGCTGGGACCCTGGAGAACTCGGAGAACGACAAAGCAAGAAATCAACAGAGAACACATATGCGTATATGTCTAATATTTATGCCAATATGCAGTAGTTGCTGTCATGATAGTATGATACCAGTGCAACAAGCCCGCAAAACAGCATCACTGCAAACCACACTAACAGCTCAAAGAGCTCAAGGCCATTGTTGTTCTGTGCACCCGTCCACTCTGTGGTCGTTTGACTCCGTTCTGCAAATTCCGGGACTTGTCAGCTCGGATGAGTCAATTTTTGTGACACATTTTTTTGCAGCAGATATGAGTAACATCTGAGGCACTATATAAACCGTGCAGAATGCTTTTAACTTAACTATTTTTTCGCCTCTAGGTAGCGGGGATCACACAATATCTTATAGGCTATAGCATAACTTATAAGCGACACAGAGGGAGTTCAAGATGATCCAGGGACTCAAGAAAGATCATACACTTCTGTCAGAGTTACTATTCACAAACATATCCGTGATCCAAGAGACACTACTGTTTCTATATTCCAATGATGCGTACATCCATGAAAAGATTATAGGGCTGAATATGTCCTCATTGGGGTTGTTGACCTTGCACACCGATAGAGAGATCGTTGGATCGTTGACGAAACTCATAGCACAGTTAGACGGCTTGATCGATGAAATACCCATGGACACTGACCGACACGCCATTTATGACACTTTATACACTGTCGTGAACACATACATAGATTTCTTAGGGAAGTGTCAAAAAGTGACCAATTTCAACTCAAGCCCTTACTCTACGGAAGATGTTGTCATCATTGGCTTCGAGAAGTATGATCAATCTTATGAAGCCATATTGGAACAGCTATACGAGCTTAAGTACACAGCACAGGATTGGAATGAAGTGGTTATAAAGGCCGGGATGGATGATGTCGGTGCATTGGATGAATTGGAGATGGTTGGCGTTTGTTGATGGAGAATAATACGATAGAGTTAATGGATTGATGAATAATACGGCCTTACAGTGCAATAGACAACGGTGTAACAAAATAACAGTAAGAATATCTCTATATACAACTAAACCTTAAAATCCCTTTTAAAAGTCATTACGCTTCAAAGAATGAAACTGTGGAACATAGATGTTTGAAGCGTCAACCTTGTTCAAATCCCTTAGATAACCTTGCAAAGAAGGGTACAAGTTCACAATATTATGTAACTTCTTGAACTGATTCTGATCACGGCAATACCATTGGAATTGTTTCAATATCTGGGCATAGAGCAAAGCACGATCATCACTTGCAACAAAAGTGGCATCTCTCAAAGCGGCCCAATCGGCATTGGCAATGTATGTATAGCGTTCAGAATCGTTAAACATTAGTAGATCGTACCATGCATCCAAGATCTCATTTGGTGTGACATTGCTGACCGATCCCAGAGACTTTAGATAAATACGACGTGACACTTGAGTCTTGTTCAAGTTGTAAAGTTCATAAGCTTGGTATAATGAGTTGATGGTGGCCAGATCTCTCCAAACAGTACACTTGGAAATGATGATATTGAAGAATGGCTCATCAATTGGCTTAATATCGTTATAGGTGGAGATGATTTGTTTCAACTTCTCCAATCCGGTGGTTTGATCTTTGGCATAGTTCTCGAAAAAGATTTCAAAGAATGTGTTGTTCAATGATGAAGAAATACCATGATGAATATTACGACCATAGAAAACAGTAGCCTTTTGCCAAACATCAACGACTCTATCAAAGTCATGTGTCTCTTCCCAGATGTTTTGAATGAATTGCTTGACACTGTTGACATGGAGTGTCAGCTTATAAGGCATCTCTCTGTTAATGGCCTTCTCAAAGAAAGTGTTAGCAATGAGAATGTCTTTACAATCACCGATCAAGGCCAAGTGAACATCGATCAGAGCGGAGTAAGTAGCATTCTCCTTGTGGCCACACAGTTCACTAAAGAGATCCAATGCTCTTCTATTTTCACCAGCGGCCAAACAGGTCTTTAGCATACCGGAGATCAAATGAGGATGTGTCTGGTTCAATGACTTAGACTCCTCGTACAAGTTCTCCAAATCACCAAAAGTGGAGCCGCATTGGTACATGATTGGAAGCAAGACACCGACAACTTTCGGTCTAAGGAACACAGATTTCAACTGGGAATTCTCCATAGAGGTAGACCAGATACCAATGGCCTCGTTCTCCAACTTCAGCTCTTTCAAGGAAGTTAACAGATGCATGGCACCGGATTCATTCACGGAGACCAGACCTTCAAGAAGATCATTTGTGATTCTTCTCAAAGACTCCTTGATGAAATCGTTCATCTCAGTATGGAATGAACGAGCATCATAATCTGGTTTCTTGGCCAGTCTTGTCAACTGGTTTCTATTGGCTCTAAGACCTGTGTGGAGAGCATACACCAACGTACTCACCATGGAGTCATGGAAGTCCGGTGTTCCTCTAAGGTCATCGTACAACAGCATGGCTCTCTTAAGGGTATCCCAGAAGAACGGCTGTGCAGATGGGTCATTCAGATCGATGATGTGCGAAAGACAGTCTCTCAAAGCGGTCAACTGCTTAAACCAAGGGGATGACGAATTCAACTGATGTTCATTATTCTTCATTTGACCTCTTCCTTTCTTCTTATTTACGGACTTCTGCAAGGATGCAACATTCTTGATGGTATTGGTGAAGCTGAGAGCAGAACCATCAGTAGCTTTCGTCTGTGATGGTGTACGTTCAATCGCCACTGAGTTGAATCTGATCGAATGGTTGATAGAGTTTCTAGCGGTGGAAACCACTTGGTTTGTGATTCTCGTCTTGAGCACTTGTTGTTGTGTGAGTCTGAACATCTTGTTGATTAGTGGTATTATCTGTCTAAATCTCTATAGGCGGCCAATGGGAGTAGTAGTAGCAAACTGGGTGGCAAAATGCTCCTTCTTTATAGCGGCTAGTGGTTGATCTGCTAAACGACGGATGTATGTATCCTGTTGGGTGTTGTGGAATATATGTGGTGGATGTGCTGACCAGGGGGGAAGCTCAATGAAAAAGTACCGTGGCGTGTGAAATTCAAACGAAACAGCTCTAAACGAAGCCGTCCTGTGGTCCCTTTGTTTTTGTGTGTTTTTTTTTAATTTTTTTTGGCTTGCCGTGGTGAGACGTCTTTTGCCGACCTCTCTCTGGTTCAATGTGGTTCTTTTTACCAAAGCGGAGAGCGATTGAAAACTGTAGACAGGGTAATACCGTTAACTATTGGCGGCCTTCTTATTAGAAAGATCCGGTGGTGCACACCAGATCCCATGGGACATGTTGGGGGGAAAAGCTGAAGGGGGCGGGGGTGACGTGACGGTTGGTGCTGCTGTGGCTACAGGGGGCTACTACCAAGCACAGATTAGCACATATTAGCACCGACTGGCACATATATATTCTATAACTAGGTGGACCAACTTGCTAGAACTGGAAGTCAAAGAGCCGTGCGTGTAGCGCCCGATTCTAGCTTCCAGTACTTATATGTACTGGAAGTAGATCATAGGCCGCGGGCGCGGGCGGCGCCGATGCCAAAAAGAAAAAAATGAAACTCCGATACCGGGAGTCGAACCCGGGTCTGCTCGGTGAAAGCGAACCGTGCTAGCCGTTACACTATATCGGAAAATTAGCTGGTTGTCTTGGACGTTGAAGATCCTGACGATAGAAAATAATTCTCACGTGATCTAGCATCTTTTCTGCCCCCCACTCCACCTCCCAATAACTCTTCCACGCGTCCATGTGATGAGAATGTTCTTCAGAGTCCTCAGACATTCACGATTCCCTATTTTTCTTTCATTTTTATAATTCTAAGACCCAGTTAACCATGCTCAATTTCAACCTCTGCTCCTCAACCCGCGAACTCGTTTTAAGTGCCACGGCCTCGGTTCGCTTTGAACTTCAATGTGATTTTTGACAACAAACACCTGGACTCATTTCCCAAACAACTAAAAATCACAGCTACAGATGGACATCGATTATGTGCACGAGGATGGTATGTTTTAACATGTCTTAATAAAATACCAGGACACTTCATACTAACAGCTGAGTAGATGTGCAGTCCTTTGCAAGGGCGCTAAGGGGTGACTATTCCCTTCCTTCCGCAGCTGAATCACAGCTATCCCTCCAACTGAACCAGAACCCTGAACCGATAGAGAAGATTACATCCCAGAACGACTGGGGTCCTGTACACACCAAGGTAAAGGATAGGAAAAGAGATGAATACTTCCAAAGTTGGTCTTACAAGTTGCTCAGGTTTCCCATATTGATACCAATTCTAATCTGGCTGTTCGTATTGATGATTGCATATGTCGTACTAAGACTCTATATTTCAGTATACGAAAATTTCTTTAGATGGACAGGCAAGAAGAAAAATCTGAGGAAGGCGCTTAGGGAATCAAAAAACTATAAAGAATGGGTTGAAAATGCGATGAAGTTGGATGAATACTTGAAGTTGGATGGCTGGAAACAGAAAGAACACTTCTATTACTATGACTATGATACACTGAAGCTCACTATTAAGAAGATGAATAAACTGGAGAAAGAGAAGAATAATGAAGCTCTAATGCTCCTCTTACAGAGTTGTGTCAAGGCGAACTTTGCAGGAACAGAAAATCCATTATTGTATTCACAGACATACTACGGTACCAAAACTGTCGTTGAAGAGTACAACACTAGAGTCTCTGAGGCATTACAGAAAATCATCGATGATGAATCTATCCCACAGGGAACAAAGAAGGTCTTTTTCAAATCCCTAAACAAGAACTTTGGCAAATCGGCACTATGTCTCTCTGGTGGAGCAACATTTGCTTATAACCATTTCGGGGTCATTAAAGCCTTATTGGAAAACGATCTTCTGCCAAACATCATAAGCGGTACTTCGGGTGGTGGTATCGTTGCTGCACTGGCTGCGACCCGTACGAATGAAGAACTCAAAGAACTAATCAAACCGGAGTTGGCAAGCCGTATCACAGCATGTTCTGAAGGAATGCCAACATATATCCCGCGCTGGTGGAAGACTGGTGCCAGGTTCGATGCAGAGGACTGGGCGCGGAAAGCGATGTGGTTCACTATGGGATCAATGACTTTCAAAGAAGCATATGAACGTACTGGTAAGATCCTGAATATCAGTACGGTCCCTGCAGATCCACATTCCCCTGTGATCCTATGTAACCATATAACGGCGCCTAATTGTGTGATCTGGTCCGCACTGTTGGCATCAAGTGCTGTTCCTGGAATTTTGAACCCTGTTGTGCTGATGATGAAGGATCCAAATTCCGGTGATTTGGTGCCATTTAGTTTTGGCACCAAGTATAAGGATGGTTCTTTGAGAACTGATATCCCGGTGGAGGCATTGAACATGTACTATAATGTGAAATTCAGCATTGTGAGTCAAGTGAATCCCCATATTTCGTTATTCTACTTCGCACCGAAGGGGTCCGTAGGGAGACCTGTCTCAAGGGCTAAGATCGGCTTGAGAGGGGGGTTTATCGGTGCCGGATTAGAGAGTTTCATCAAGTTGGAGAATAGAAAATGGTTACAGCTGATCAAAGGGTTGGATTTATTACCACATTTCATGGACCAGGATTGGTCTAACCTATGGCTTCAGAGGTTCAGCGGGACTATTACGATCTGGCCGAAGTTGAATCCATTTGATCTCAGGTACATCTTGACCGATCCAACGGAGGAGAGATTAGAGTATATGATTCGTAATGGTGAGATGAGTACTTTCCCTAAGTTGTTATTCATCAAACACAGATTGAATATTGAACATAAGATACGCGAAGGATGGCAGAAGATCAAGAGGTCTGCTCCAAGAAAAACAGATCAGGAGCTGCTCAGTGATTCTGGTGATGAGAGGCAACAGTATTATCACACGGATTCTAACGGCCTACAATTCCAGGTAAAATTCGATGAAAAGAACGATGACGAAGATATTGACATTGATGAAGAGCAAGTCGCTTACGATCCTTTCAAGTTGGGGAAACATGTGGAAGAGCGCTCATTGCGTAGACGAGTTTCTTCGTGGTTGTAAAGGAGGAAATCGTGAAATTTAAATCCTTCTGTGTAGAAGCCAAACTAGACGAAAGCCTCAGCGAAGCCGCAAAAGATGTCTATCACGTTGGACAAGATCACGAGTTTGCTACTCGATATCGAAGGAACGGTGTGTCCAATCACATTCGTGAAAGACGGACTGTTCCCGTACTTCTTGAAGAAGCTCCCACACGTTTTGTCCACTGTGGAATTCCCATTAGACGGATCCACACCAATCTCCCAGGCTCTCGCTCAATTTCCAGAGGAGCACAAGCATTCCAAGGAGGCATTGCAGACCTATATTGTGCAGTTGGTGAAGGATGATATCAAAGAAAAGAGTTTGAAGTCCCTTCAAGGGTTGGTGTGGAAGGATGGTTATGCCTCTGGTGAGATCAAGGCACCTTTGTACAAAGATGCCATTGATTCTATAAAGGAGTGGTACCAGACAAAGAAGGTGTACATTTACTCCAGTGGTAGTGTGCAGGCACAGAAATTGCTATTTGGTCATGTCGATATCGATGGTGAAAGTGTTGATATGAACGCATTGCTGAGTGGATACTTCGACATCACCACTTCTGGTTATAAATTTGAACAAAGCAGTTACGAAAGCATCCTTAAGGATATCCAAACATCAGGCGAAGAAGTGCTCTTCCTCAGTGATAACGTGAAGGAGGTCGAAGCTGCTCAGAAGGCTGGGTTAAGCGCTGCTATTGTTATAAGACCAGGTAATGCCCCACTGACAGAGGAAGACAAGTCAAAGTATACATTAGTCGATGATTTTACCAAGTTAAGCATCTAATACACAACAATCATTATAATTATAAGCAAGATTATAGAAGGCGAACCCTCCATTTTCAAGCATGGTCGTTGAAAAGAACGTTTGCAGCGAGTTCTTCATTCTTATCACAGGCAAAATACACTTGTACAACGGTACCTCTGTCGAACCCGAGCTCCATCAATCTGTTAATCGCATTCTCATCGTCTTGAGTGATCTGTGGCAATTCCTCGCCTTCGCCAAGTTGCACTTCTTCACCTTCTGGCAAGCCTTCCGCTCCTTGGAGCATCATTCTGATAAATTCTTCAGGATGCTGTTGAATCAAACTACTGAGCTGTGGATTCTGCTGAGCCAACATGGTAAGAAGGCCCTCGAGGGCCTCTGGAGACTCCTGTGCAAGTTGTCTCAAGGCTTCAGGAGAAGTCAATGCATCCAGACCAGCACCAGCCCCACCAGGCACATGGGCACCAGCACCTTGTTGGGAGCCACCGTGTGCATTAGCCGCAGCAGCAAACAAATCATGACCTTGATCTTCATCCTCATCCGCATCAGCAACGTCGATATCGTCATCAGCTTCTTCCAATGCTTGTGGGATTTCTGGCGTAGCTTCAGTGGAATCAACTGTGATATCAGCGGATTGTGGAGGAGCCTGTGGAGCAGCAGTCTCTGGGATACCAGTCAACAAGTACTCAACGGCACGGTCTGGGTTGTTGAAAGCGGCTCTGAGTGCTGCCTCGACTTGATCCCTCCCGTACCCCATCTCCATGATGTTGGCGATGGCTTGTTCCCTGGCAGAACCAGTAGCAAACGTGGACGCGTTGAAATCAGCATCCTCTTGGGTAATAGATGAGAGGGTAGAAGTAGAAGGAGCTGGAACCGGAGTGGACTCCTGAGGTGGTTGAGGAGCGGCAGAAGAGGCCTTTGGGGCTGCTGGTGTTTGTGGAGTGGTGGGTTGGACAGGAGTAGATGGTGCAGCCTTCTTCACTGGTGCTTTCTGGATGTCGTTAGTAGATGGTGGTTATTGTTAAAGAAACACAACATACTGAGATCATAAAGATGACCTGGTCATCAGCCTTGATCTTGGTCTCCTGGATGGTCTTATCATCTTGAAGAACCTTACCTGTTTCAATTGTTAGCATTTGGTCGCTGTAGGAAACACAGCCACGTTACTCACCAGAATACACAAACTTCAACTGCTTAGGCTCAACGCCTTTAATCTCAGCCAACTTGTTCTTCGCGTCGAGCACCTGTCCCTGTTAGTATCTCTCCCTATGGTACGATTTCCCAAAACAGCGGAATAAAAAACAACTCACGGTCTGTTTTGGCTCGAGTTCAATTGAGATCTTTTCCTTCTTGAAGTCTTTGAAGATGACCTGCATTGTCTCAGTTCGTTGTTCACCAAAGCACGTTGAGCGTCGCTGTTATGCTTTATTTTGTGTTGGTTTTTTCAGTGGCGAAACGGGGCAGATCTGAAAGATCAACAGAGACACAAACTGAAGAACCTTGAGAGAGAAGCGGACGGGAACAATGAGCAGACGGCCGCTGAAGTACAGGACGGAGAGCAACGGCATCGCAGCGGAGACCAGCGCAATCAGAGGGCCAAACAGTGCGCTGACGGAGTTTTTACGGCAGCAAGGCATTAGTGCTGAGGAGATCAGACAGAGGCACTTGAGAAGGCTCGCAGGTGAAGAGGAAGAGGGCGAAGAAGGTGAAGCATTATCTCAAGATGTGACAGTGGAGGAAGATCAGGTCGGGGAGCAGCCACAGGAGGAATCAGAAACCGAACTGGAGATCAGAATCGCTGCAAGACGTAAAAGAAGAGCCGCTGCTGGTAAAGACGGTGATGAGTATACAGATTCAGAGGTTGACGGCGATGAAGAGGTCGGTGAGAGACAGCAATCTAAACGAAAAATAGTAGGTGAACAGGAGACTTGTGCCAGTTGCTTCAATAAGTTTGTTATAAACGTCTACTCCAAGCTAAGTGACACAGGTGGTTATCTATGTCCGGATTGCATGAAAGCTCAACAGGAGAAGGAACGTGCTATAAAGAAAAATCAGATGATATCTAGGAAGAAACGCCAAAAGCTTGCTGTCGCACTACTAGATAGACAAGACGTGAAATTCCCTACGTTACAAGATCTAGCCATCAAGAAAGTAACAGAAAAGATCTATGACGTTGATGATTTAGGTGACATTGGTGATGTGAACATGAAGAAGATTGCCAAGATCCTCTGCAGGAATAGGTCACTGGATGATAACACCGTTAAGCTCTTCTTGGACGCTAAGTTGGAGAAGTTGGAGTTCTGGGATTGTTCAGGTTTGACTACACAGGCTTATGATCAAATTGCTGCGTATTGTCCACATCTGGAACAGCTGACGCTACTGATGTGTGGGAGATTACACAATGATAACTTTAAATATTATGGCTCAAACCTACAGAAATTGACTAAAATTGACCTTGATGGACCCTTTCTGATCAATAACGAAACATGGCAAAACTTTTTCAATGGTATCGGTGAGAGACTGACGAGCTTCAAAGTGGCAAATACGCATAGATTCAACGACGAAACTCTGAGAGTGATGTTGGAAAAATGTGGAACGAACTTGAAGTGCCTGAAGCTCTCGAGATTAGATGGGCTAAAGGAGAAAGAGAGTTATGATCTTATGCCAGCTTACCTTACGCAGTTGGAAGAGTTGGAAATCTCATACCCACATCTTGAAGATCTTGTTGATGATTCCATGTTAATTAACCTTCTAGGTATAAACGGTGACACCATGAGCTCGTTAGTTCTTGATGGTTGTTCAGCGTTAACGGATGAAGTCTTAATCAATGGTATCAGACCATTTGGAAGGAATCTACGGAGATTATCATTACAGCTCCTAGATCAGATTACAAGCGAAGGGTTTGTGGGCCTCTTTCATAACTGGAATGAGAATTATGGATTAAATGAGGTGTATCTCCGTAAGTGTTTCTCGTTGGGAGATGAAGGTATCATTGAGATGCTTCTACATTCTGGCTCGTCTCTCGTGGAGTTATCCATCAACTCTGTTAAGGATCTCTCTGCACTGACGTTCCAGATAATGAAGTGTCCTAATTTGACATATCTGGATGGTGGTTTTGTCAGGTCTATCGATGATGAGATCTTGGAACTTATTGGGAAGAATTGTCCACAGTTGAAGGTGATGGACTGTTACGGTAACAACAGGTGTACCTCAAGAGCGACTATAAGGGATGGTTTAAAAGTAATTGGAAGACAAAGTGATACAGTTTAGATCGAATTCTATATTAGTATATGTCTATTTTTTTTCAAACAGCTCGGGGACCACGTTTGGTAGATCTAGAATATCTCTAATCAAAAGGGCACCTTCAGGGGTCTTTCCAAGATCTTCATCTCTTTCAACAAAGTGGATCGCCTTTTTGAAGCCCAATCTCACAGCTGTTCTGATGTTGTCAGCGCTATCATCGACAAAATAGCAATTGGAAAACGTGGAACCCCCAGCTTGCTCCAAGGCTGAGTAAAAAGCATTCTCATGCGGCTTACAGACCAAGTCCTCCTGATCATAGTCACAATACCAGAGGCCATCAAACATATCACCGACACCAAGTAATGAAACCACACGTTTCCCATGGTTCTTGTAAGCATTTGTGAATAACCAAAGACGATCACACTGTCCTGCAGCTCTGAGCTTCTCCAGCATCTTACGGAGTTCCCAATCGGGACTTAAGATGTCCTGCAAGGGCAAGGCATCGTCAACTTTGCGGTTATAGTCTAATGCATTGATCTTATGGAACTTGACAAGGCCTTGGATAGCAAGTCCATACTCCTTGTAGTAGCGCATCA
This sequence comes from Williopsis suaveolens, assembly GCA_003708225.3. NCBI lineage: Eukaryota > Fungi > Ascomycota > Saccharomycetes > Phaffomycetales > Wickerhamomycetaceae > Williopsis > Williopsis suaveolens. The sequence goes on along the minus strand of PPNS03000059.1, from coordinate 1,878 downwards.
AGAGTTCGTTGGCTTCTTCTCCTTCCATCTTCAATGCACGTTTAGAGTAGTCGCGGATAAAGATCTGCATCAAGTCATGGATCTGCAATGAGCGTTTGTAGAGGCAGTTATCGATGTCGAAGAAGAAGATGGTTCCATCATCTTTGGGGACAGGCCCGTATCCCAAAGGAAGTACAGTGTTACAGCCCGCGTGGTCCAGAGAGTCTAAATGATGCTGATTTTCCTCCAGGATCTTATTAATGGATTCCTCATATTGTTCCTTGGTGGCATTTGTCGGCAGCTGTGAGATTGTCATCCTCGTTTCTTCGCCCTTTTCCCCTTTGGTTTCTTATCTGTTGTGGTTTGTTGATGAGAAAAACGTTCCCGAAAACAATATCAAACAAAATTCACACACAACAGCGAGGATATCGGGAATGTTGAGCAAATGGTATCAATTTAAAAACGGTGCTAGTGTTTAATATTTATTAAGTGAACGATGGTGATTGCCCTTTATTATGAGTCATTGCGTGTTCTTTTTGGTTGTTCTTTAAATTCAAAGGAGCTCCGACGGCGTTGAGAGAAGCGTGCGTGTGGAGTACCGCGCGAAGGCGAATTGGTTCTCTAAGAATGGACTATTTAAAACGCCTTTGATGCTTGAGCCTTGCGGATCTTCTGACTTTGAATCTCGGTATCGATTGACAATTGAAGAAATGGTGGGCTCGATGGCAGAACGCTTTGGCCAAAGGCTCTCTGCTTCTGAAATCCTTGATTTTGCATAGACTGCAGATAACGGACTTTACAGTTATAGTTGAGCATATGAGCGAAAGCTCGATAACTGTTAAGCGTCATCGGACCATGAAAACGATATATTTCCAGGATCTCCGATCTCCGATCTTGAAACCGATGGGGATCAAGGCATCATCAAAGTTTTTGGAATAATATGCCCAAATACTTGAATACTATGAGGTATCTTGTCTAAGCAGTCGACTAGTCTGGTAAAATTGTCAAAATTTGGAAATTCAATTATGATTTCATAAATTATACTGTCAGTCGTGACTCGTAAATCATCAGGAAGCTCATTTACAGATCCGATATTAAGAAAGTGGAAACTTCTTCGGAAGGATGGCGTTGTATTCAAGCCCGCTGCCCTCTTTCGCTCTCTCAGACAGTCAAGCTGTTCCAGGTCAAGCCGAGTGATTCTCAAACTCCGATTGAGCTGAAGAATGTCAGTGATTTCGAGCTGCATGACTTCACTGGTTATTTCAAATTTAAAAGAATAAAAGCGTCATGCGATAAGATGTTCATTCTAGGGTCTTCGGAATTCCACGATGATGTGGGCTACGGCAGCATCAAAAATATATTCAGGACAGCTACAGCTAATATGCTTTCAATATATAGGAACAAAACTCTCTGCAAGTAGGTCTTGAACTTAGAGTTCTTGGGATACAAGAATGAACGACTTTTAGGAAAGTCATTGATATATCATATTTGCTCACTGACGGAACTATGAAGCAGTCTGATTCTGGGAAACGGTGTCCTAAAATAGAAATATTCAGGATTGCTTTTTGTGAGAATGTACCTGTTGTCGAAAACGTTCAAGGGCCACGAATTCAGGCACCTCAAACTTCCAACAAAGTGCAGAAAAGGGCTCATAAAGATGGGCAGACGGTGCCTCATTTTCTCCAAATGTGGAAGTGTTGGTGGTTGACAAAAAATCTGGACAATGCAAGAGGATCAATTGGACAGAAGTTACCTGATCTAAGAATGTTTTGTGTTATGGATGGGCACGGATCGGATAGATCCGCGGATTATCCGATATCCGATCCGTGACGGATATGGTTGGCGACCCCCTGGTTTTATTCGTGAGATCTTTTGATTTATATCTCTCTGATAATGATC